>NDXB01004179.1:13154-39879 GCA_002631895.1 Agapornis roseicollis | reverse complement strand
CCAGCATCCCTATAGGGCCCCTTCAGATACTGGAAGGCTGCTATGAGGTCTCCATGCAGCCTTCTCTTCTCCAGGCTAAACAGTCCCAGCTTTCTCAGCCTGTCTTCATACAGGAGGTGCTCCAGTCCCCTGATCATCCTTGTGGCCCTCCTCTGGACTTGTTCCAACAGCTCCATGTCCTTTTTATGTTGAGGACACCAGAACTGCACACAATACTCCAGATGAGGACTCACGAGAGAAGAGTAGAAGGGCAGGATCACCTCCTTCGACCTGCTGGTCACGGTCCTTTGGATGCAGCCCAGGATACAGTTGGCTTTCTGGACTGCGAGTGCACACTGCAGTCAGCTCATGTTCATTTTCTCATCGACCACCACCCCCAAGTCCTTCTCTGCAGGGCTGCTCTCAATCTCCTCTTTGCCCAACCTGTAGCTGTGCCTGGGATTGCTCCGACCCAGGTGTAGGACCTTGCACTTGGCATGGTTAAACTTCATGAGGTTGGCATCAGCCCATCTCACAAGCATGTCAAGGTTTCTGTGAATTAAACACCACACACGTGCCACCCCAGCAATTGCCCAGTGCTGCAAACAGAACTGTAGAGGTAAGCCTTGAACTCTGTATACTAAAAAGTATTTTAAGGAACTATCTAATAATGTTAATTTCATTTCTGGCAGCTAATTCAGTGCTGTCCACCTCAAAATTCATAGAGCAAATGGACTTCACAATGCTCATGGAATTCAAAATAGAGAATTTTAACACTTTACTATTAATTTTGCAGCAGAAATAGGGTGATCAGTGTAAATGTAATTCTAGAAGTTATATTTAGACACAACTATTTGTACTTCAAACTATACAACTTATCCAGCACAGGAAGAATGTAACAGTGGCAAGAATATCCTCTGAAATAGAATTGTATGCTTACACCTACTGCTAACACACTGCAGAAAATAAATTCATTAAGAACTAATTTTAGTATACAAATATGGTGAACATGGGAAGTGAACCATTACAGATTTAAGGAACATCAAATAAATGAGGAGGAAAACTGGAGAAAAAAAATAAATCTCAGATCAGCAAATGTTTACTCACTACCTTTTATCATAGCAATTCAATAACCTAGCAGAAGGCTTCAGAGAAAACCTGACTGGAAGTTATATAAATAAGACGAATTTCTGCTGGAATTGCAGGGTCAAAATAAGACTTGATACTAGCTGCTTGCAAAGTATGAAGGATCACAGTGAAATGGGTCATAGCTCAGAATCCAGCCCAAATCTATGATGCAAACGTTAAAGCTCCAAATTTAAGATGTGTACCTACTGGTGGCTCCTCCATACTTCTAGTCTCCATACCTAATCAGACACCTCCCTTCCTCACTAAAACACTTTTCTGAAGATCACAGAAGCTTCAGTATGTTTGGAATGTTTAAAAAATAATTTTATATTACTAAGAAACCTGCCACATTGTCAGTAATGAAAAAAAATGTGAAGGAGTGAAAATACATCTTCCTCTAATATAGTTGTAAGCATACAAGTACCTATTTTTGAGCTACTTCACCATTTATAATATATTATTACAGATGCATCACCAAATTACTTACTGAATATGACATCTGGATTTTCGTGTTTGGTACCAATTTCACCTTTCCTTCACTGGTCAGGTTGACATCTACAATTCTATTTCCATTGTAACCAATTTCAAGTTTTTTGTAAGTCCAAAGATAATAATCTTCTCCATTTTCATCTGCTTCTCCCACAATACCTGCATAGGAAACAAGTGTAAGCATCTATTATAGGCATACTTTTTAAATACTCAAGATTATATTTTTTTATTATGCATTACAAAAGTTTTGCCAGCTAAAAAAACTACATGACTGCAGTAAAGAGAACACAGCAGACATTAATGCTCCTCTTCTCAACTCTAATACTTGGAATGTTTTTTCAATCCACAGGTATTTGCAAAAAGCATTTTGTAACAGTATTAAAAGAAAAAAGCATGCAGCTACAAACATTGCAGGAGAGTCAGAAGACTCAACAACAGTTCCTCTAGGTTTCTTTGGAATTATTACCAGATTAACAACTAGCTGAACACAGATTTCATTTCCATGAATGGAACTTAGCCAAGACCCCTGTATTTTCCCATCTCCTGTGTATCACTTCATTCGTTTTTCTTCCTTTTAAAAATTTTACTTCAATTCTGTATTCTTCATTAGTTGACTCCCCAAAACACACTTTTTGCTCTTATTTTCACACAAGTTTCCAACACGTGTCAAGAATGGCAGTTCTTGTCTATTCTGTTACTTTTACTGAACATTTCAGAAAGTTATATACTTACGTGAAAATTTTTATTACCTCCAACATTAAAAGCTGCTCAGATGCTCCTGGAGCAATTGTGGCAATACTAGCCACAATTAAGTTCTTACTTTCCAATAAATTGATGCAAAAATGTCTTATCTATTATCTGTTCTCTGGAAAATTCCAGAGAACATCCTATGCATGTGGTAGGGAAGTCAAGTCTAACAGTCACAAGATCCACAGGCTACAGGTGTCACCTTTTATGTCAAGACCATCATACCAAAAATCACATACAAGGTAGAAAGCCATGAATAAAAGCAGCAGTCAAGATACTCAAAGGTGAGGGCAGGCAAGGGGAAAACAACATGGTGAAGGATATGGAACAGGTTATCACAAAGCAGCAGGTCTACAAAGTTGTGCATTACCTGTACTTTTAAATTTTCAAGGTGGTATTTTTGTGTCATGTTTTTTACTCATGCTCATCTGTCAGGATTGCCTTCCATTTGAAACACATGAGAGTTTTCACCTATGCCATACAGCCTAGCACCTGGACTACCATCTGTTCCCATGGTACTATCCAAGACCATGACAATACCCACCTCTAAACTACCTAAAGGACATTCTGATCAATCACTGCCTGAAGGAATGAATTAACACAGTGCTCCATATACTTAGGGAGATGTCCCGAGCAGCACGTCTCAGAGCTCTAAGTCTTAGGCAGCGCTCAGAGCCCAAAATATTCCTCCTGTTGAACACAGACCCAACAAAAAACAACCAAAGTTAATATAGATAAGATCTATTCAGAGTCTTCTAAATTGTACTGGGAACACAAAGGTCAGAAAGACTTGTTCAGACTTGCAGATAAAATAAACACTTTTGATGAGTTTGGGTGCATCCATTCCTTTCTCAGCCCCCCATCAAGAGCAGTTTTGTTTTGGTTTTGGTTGTTTTTTTTTTTTTCTTAATAAAACCCAGGCTAATATTGACTGACCAATCTACAGTCCTGCTAAATTTACCTAGCAAGCAGGAGACATAGACAGATCAGCACCACTTGCTTTCATGCTTCATGTCAGATTATATTCTTGCATAATACTACAGTATTTGCATTAAGCATCACAACTTGAGGTCCTGTTCCCAAACAACTATCAAAACCAGCTTCTTAACATAATACAAAGATGATACCTATGTTCTAAATGCTAGTTGCTACAGCTAACAAACAATAAAATGATTTCTTATGCATACATAGCATACTACTGAAGAACATTAAAAACACTGAAATAACATTAAAATAGATTTTTCAGCCCAAAGTATAAAATTCAGTCAGTGTGTTGAATACTTTGTATTTATTCTTTGGAATTTGAGGTGAGAAGAAATGTTCACAAATCAGATCTGAAAAATCAGTCTTAAAAAAAGCCTCTAAGACCCACTAGCCACACATGATTCCAAAGACATCAGCTTAGTATCCATCATCCTTGGGCTGTCTAAAGCCAACACAGCTGTCACTAGTCTACAGAAATCACTGATCATATGCTGAAAGGCCAAACGCATAAAAAATATTGCAGCAACAACTGTTACTCATGAATGCTTTTAAAAAGCCTACCAGCAATTGCACGAGAAGGCCACACATATTAATCAGATGAATTAGGGTCCTTCAAGTCCTGCCACAGAGCTGTTATATACACTAAGCAAATCAGTAGAAAAGAACAATACATGGGTACTTCTATCAGGCATTATAATGTTATCTCTTAAAAACAGATATGTTTTTAAAAAAGCAAAAAACTTCTTAACATATAACTAAAAACCAAATAAAGCACCAGCATTTCTGGCTGAGGCTCATGTTCATCAGATGGCTACTTTCTAAAGCCTATAAAAATTACAAGAGCGAGCTTAAAAAAACCCTACCCTCTGACAGAATGAATGATGGGTAACATTATTCAGCATACTGCCTATCAAAGGATTTCTTTCACATGGCATGAACTGTATTCTTGAAGGTGCTGTCAGATTTTGTTTATATTAGATGGTTTTACCTCTCTCATGGAACACAGACAATAAAGATCTTGCCTTAACAAAGCATTTTGTGGTGCTCTTCATTTCCCTTCATCTTGTATCTACAACAGGGAGGTTAGGGGTTTGGGGCTTCACTGACTGCTATCAGTGCAAAGTGCAATCTTCACAGCAATCTTTAGTAGTTATGTGATCACAGATCAGAAGGGAGTAACAAAAAGCAGAAAGTTTAGGAGACAATGGCAATAAGGACACAATTTTTTGTTCAAGGCACAGGCACTTTAAAGATTAATAATACTCAGCAAGAGCAATTTTAAAAACTGTGTAAGAGCAAATAAAATAAAACTCCTTCACATAACCACAGACTGCACATGCAAAACTGTTATAACGTGACTAGTTTACTAGTTTACTAAAAGTAAATCAAACAGATCTTGCATTAGCAATAAACACAAGAACTAGCAAAATACAGTTTAAACACCAAGTTTTACAAAAGTTGTTATTCATGACGCGTTTACATGGATCTTTTATCTGACATATCTGATTACCACTCCCTTTAAAAAGAGTCCATCTAAAAGAATTTAACTCTAAGAAATTGGCATTATTAAACCAGCACTTGAGAAACAAAATAGCTTTTCACTGTTTCTGCAGTTCACTAGTACAAACCATCCTACTGTTCTTTCAATGCAACAATTCTTCAATTTCTTTGTATTATTTGGTTACCTAAGTTCTACATACTTGTGAACTAATGAAGCTTAATCATTAAATGACTCCACGAAACCTGCCAGCACAGGATGCCTGTAGCTGTAATCAAGCTATTTCTGCATAATATCACTCACCCCATATTGGCAAATCATCAATATACATCTGGTACCAATAGTGATTTTTGATAGCATACACAAATGCATCTCTTCTTCCTTTGTCCAAGTCAATTTCACAGTAAGTAGTCTGCATTACATCCTCTGTAAAAAAAAATACAGCATAGTTAATGATTTATTAATGAGCTGGCCCAAAGGACAGCAAAGCAAGCAAATGGAGGACCGGACATCGCTGGAGTCTTTAACCCTTCTTGACTATCCTCAAGTAGGTAATGAAGAAGGGCATTTAAAAAGGAACCACTAAAGCAATTAAATGACTGTTTTTGTAATTCTACCCTTCCACATGTAGAAGCTTCATACTGACTGGATAAGGAAAGGTTTCAAGGTATCCTTCTGCCACTTCGCCTACACTAAATTAAGATCCATTAGCTGGTGGCAGCTTTGCCTGGACAGACCATGAGACTTCTTTTACTTTAAGAAGTGGTATGAAGTTATTAACAAATACCTAACACTATGTATGATGTTATTGCCCCATGTTAGGATAATCAGTCTCACTGACTAGAAATACTATTTGTGAAAACTAAAGCTTTTTAAAGTTCTCAGCTATTTTCAAGGAAGAAACAAAGCAATCAAGTGAAGGTAGAAAAAAGGGCAGAAGACAAAATTAGGAATAACACAAAGAATGCACATGAGACTCCATTTGGGAATAAATTAAATCCACCTCTTCAAGCCAGAAAGCTGTTTACCCTGCATCTACAATTCATAAGTAATGAAGTTAGCAGTCATTCTATCACATCCCAATTTCCTCCTTAATGTTTCCTTTTTAAGTGGAAAAAAGACAAAACACTTCATATTTACAATAATTCAGACAGCAACAGATTTAGATACAACCCCCCCATCTGCTTCTTAGCAAATGTTTTCAAGTGAAACAAAGTGAAAGCATGTAATTCCAGCTCCCCTCTCTTTTTGTTCTCACTGGACCATTTCTAGTAGATAAAACTAATTACTGCTCTGAGTACAGCTGTAATCTGTATCAAAATTCAGTTTACTTTCTCCTATATACTAACTGCAATATAAAATGGAAAAGAAAATCAAATCACCTGCACAGAAAAAGCACCAGCAAGTAGAGTATTTCCAACACGAAAAATTATTTCTCGGATAATGAGAAAAATGAAAACATACCCAGTATGTCTCGTCAGGCAAAACTGAAGTAAAGCCAGGTGAAGCAAGACAGTAAGAAAACAACCAACAGCAGTCCTGCATAGTTGCAGTGATTTCCTACAGCCCTTCAGAAAATAGTGCCCTTGTTTATTCTGGAATGGATGCATCTCTTCCTCCTATTTCTCATGAACATTTCAGTATTTCCTATTTTAATTCTTTTTTTTTCTTTCCTCTTTCTCTTCCCACACACCCCCTGTCCCCTCCAAGACCTCACAAACGCACTCTAAGCTTCATTTTTTCACTGAAATAAAAGTACAGTTTTTCAGACAGAGAATAACAAAACCATTCGAGCCCACAAGCATCCCAAGACAACTGTTAGACCACAGACTGTATTTTCAGGACCTGTACTTATACATTCAGGAAACAGAGGCCATTAAAGTTGGCAACACAGCTGAAACACAGACTTAAAAATCCAGGCCTCAGTTTTCATTTATGCTTCTACTGAGCTGGATCCTGTATTTTTTGGGCCATCTTCCTCACAAAAAAAAGCAAGCCTCTGCTTGGCACTTTTTCACTTTAACAGATTTTTTGAGTCATCTTGACATTAATTAAAAGTAAAAAAAAAAAAAAGAACAAGAATCCCCATCTTCTGAATTTGTTGCTAAAGTAGGATTCTTTCAGAAATACTTGGTACTTTATTGTCAGTCTCTAGCACTTTCATACTAACCTCAAATAAAGGATAACACCTTTCTGATGTTAAATTTTTTAACTCACAAATGACTGTTCATGACAGAGAAGTCAAATCAAAATATACTGTGAATCAAAATAAAGGGAAAAGAGAAACTGGTGGAGGCTCTCAAATGAAGCATTACCCAGTGCTGGAGCATGAAAGCCTGATCTGATGTGGAGGCCAGATTGGTTTTAGGTGGCTCTTCTCCTGACTGGTTCACCCATACACACAGCACTACCAGCACAAGTGAGGGCAGCATGGGGATAGGTGCAACTGCTACTAGCAAAATAAAAATCACAGGAACTAAAAGTCCTCTTTTTAGAGACTTGACCATTTTATAGCCTGAACACAGAAGCCTTTGTTTTCAGTTATTAACCAAGCCAAACATGGTATTAGATTGCAATCAAATACCAAGCTACTCCATGGGCTTTCAGATCCCTGGAATTTGCCACTTTTCAGTTAGAAACAAACAAAAAAAAGCCACTCTGCATCTAAAACTTTTGGATGCAAAGAGTGGCTTTTACTGCTGCTCAAACAAAACCAAAACAAACCCTTTAAAATATCATTTGAAGTGAAACAACTGCACTGACATCCAACCAGGCTGCAGACAGCAGCGTGTCACCAAAAATCCATCTTTATCCATTTTTATAGATTTTACTCACAGTATTCAGAATACCAAAAGATACCACAGAGATGTTACAAACAACTGTGGATGAATTTCTTTACAAACTACTCCAGCGCACATACACAAACCCCCAGCAGAATCATTAGAAATTACCTCATTCAATTCTTGCAAAACATAGGCATGACTTTACATATGGTATATGATTCCACTCTCAGCCATACTTTAGAGTACACTTCCTCTAACCTCCCCTAAAAAAAGATGAATGAAGGCAAAGGAATGGAGATAAGTGCTTCTTTCTCTAGTCACTGAAAATACTGAAGCTGTCATCTAGTTACAGGACAGAGTAACATGGCTAAGCTGAAATTCACTGTGTTAAATGATTAAATGAAAATGGCATAGAACAGCATTCAGTACCTGGGGAAACTGAAGTCTACTTCATTACACCTTCACCAGATGTAAGTTTTGCACATGTTAGACAGTTCTTGCCCAAGTTACGGCTGTGTGTGCATCCAAGAGGTGTTGTGAAGTTAGAGGTATGTTTTGTGCTGTGTCTACATCAGGGATGCTTAACAGGTAACATCTACTATGTATTAAAGCTTCAATAATGTCAGCAGCACATTAGGCAAACAAGTACAAAAGCAAAACTCATTACAAAAGTAGGTACAGTTATGTCAGATTTAACATTTCCTATGAACAGTCAGATCAATTGGGTTTTATTCAAATATATAAACCATATAAAACCTCATTATATCCAATTATATTCTAGTATAACACTGAACATCATCCTGAATAGCTGTCATATTTTCTAGAGGTGTTGCAAAAGGAAGCCTTGGGCAAACAGTTCTCAATAGGCAGTACGGTCACTTAGTAATATTTCTAAATAAACAAAAATTTAAAGATGTTAAAAAATCCTTTTCCCTTTTAAATTAATCTTCTCTACTTGTTATTGTATGTCAATACCAAAAGTTAATTTTCTAATTGAAGTTACTATAATCTGACATTCAAAAAATTTAATAATTCACTAGGTCTCAGGTGTAATGTAGAGGATGTCAGAATGCTTGAATAAAGAATTTGACATATTACATAAAAAACATTATTACTCTAGGCTTAGCTTGACAAGCAAAGTGTGTATTAATAACTCACTTCCTTTCTTCATAAAGATATTTACACAGATTTGAGACCTGTGATACAAGAACATTGTTCATATTTGCAACAGAATTCAGAAACCCAGCTACCTTGTATGGTTGCACTTATCCTTTCACATGACACCTTTTTAAATACAAAAAGAAACATTACTTAATGGAGTCTTGAATACACTGTAGATTTGCCCCACTACAAGCATTCAAGTGCAATCCTGTATTTTCAGAATACATTTCTTCAGAGCCATAATTTTCTTAGTCTATTTCAAAACCATAGGCAAAGTCCGCTGACTGAATTGACAGTTTTACTTAGGTTAGTAAATGACAGCTGCAGCCTAAATACTTCCTCCAATATGATGAACAACACAAAAGTTTCACACTTACCTGCTACTGCTGTTTAGTTAAACTATGTTGAGAAGAAAACTTTCTTTTACTGCAGAATTTAATTAGAACAATTCTAATTCCTCTTTACTGACTCCAGAGGATAAAAAACCAGAAGTACAAAATCCAAATATAATTTATTTTTTAAAATTGTTACTATTCTCATTTAAAGAGGAAAAATACCTGTAGTTGTTAGAATTGCCCTAATCCCAAACACACATGAGATAAAACATGATTACCTGTAAATTCAGAGCTCGGATCCAATTCACATACCCACAAAGAAAAGCTCTTCAAGTCTTTCAGACAGTAACACCTACATTTTGAAAAGCAGGTCCCTGTGGTTAGGTATTTACATGCATAGGCAAGCACCTAAATGATTACTGAAAGTTACTTGAGCAGGTCCTAATTATTTCAGCTGTAGATGTTATATAGTCCACATTCCTTGAATCTTTTTCTTAAAAACATATGAATCTACAGGTGCCAAAACAATCTTTTGTTTATTAAACAGAACAAAAGAAAGAGGGGGAAGAAGAAAAAAACCAACAAACGACCCACCACAACAGACTGAAAAACCCCCTACCAAGCCACAAATCACCAACAACTCTGTTTCAATTTCACTGCAGCAATTTCAAAACCACTGATGAAGATGCAGGAGCACGGATCAATCACAACCAGATAAAAATCTATTCATTAAAAATAAACAAAAAAAAATCCATTTTACTGATATACAGTTATAATTATTAAAAAAACCCAAAACCAACAACCAAAAAAGAAAAAACAAAAAGGTGAACACCACTTCAGCCAAGAATAAGATCTGCCATTAAAGAGTCACTAATGTATGAGCTACCACCACTTTTCAACGAACAAACTGGGTAAGAATTGTTTATACAAAAGCTAAATTTTAAGGGCTTGTCTATGAAATTTATATTTTCCTACATGCATTTGATATAAGGTTGCACTGGGTTTATGACAGTTTTTAAGATTGTAAAAAAATAACCTCAGATTCCAATCTTTTTACATAATTTTATATTATCTAAGTAATAATAACTACTACTACAATTACTTTGTATTTGTGACTATGAAATTGGGTGAAGGATATTTGAAAACTTTTAATAGCAGATTAAAGATAGTAAAATAAACTTGACTCCCTTTCCAATTTCACTTCATGGATCCAACACTAGAAATACTAAAGCACCTCCTGATACAGAAGCTGCTGGATCCCAGTTAACAGCAAAGAGATTATTGTCTTCCTCTTTTACCCACAGAACACAGATTAGAATGGAAAAATCTAGAAGCACACATAGACAGCTTTCCAGGTCATGTACACATACTTAGTCATTAACCAGCTACCATGTACCATCTGCTTTACAGAAAATATCTGAGGTGCAGTCACTCTGGTTAGGAGTTAAATTCACTGCAGGCCCACCAGAGATTATCAATCTGCCCAGAGTACCAATAAGTTAATAATAAATAAATTTTCAAAAAGCAACAGAGGCCATGGATGAAGAGGAATTCCCCACCAGGACATCAATCACCTATACTCACAAGCCATAAACACCCTGATTCTTTTCAAATCTCTACTCTTCCATACCTATTCGAAGCCTGCTTTGAACTACATCACACACCCAGTCTGTGGAAGAACAAGCCCTGATATACCAACTACATACCTGGTGTACACTGGTAAATCAATAAGAGGTGCAAAAGAGCATCTTAAAAAAAGCTAGCATGAATGGAAGACCAGACCTTAAATACTGAAGAAATCACACTGACCTTAGCAAAATAGTTGTACTTAGAATAGAAAAAATGCAAAGCTTTCTGTGTTAAAACATAAGCACAAGCAGTTGTGAATCAGAAACACCTAACCAGAAAAAAAATAAGAATTAAGGAAAACAGGTTTGCCTGTTCTAAAGAACTACAGGAGACAACAGATAGCCTAATATGGCAAGGACACAATCAAAACCAAACTATCACTAGGTATGAAAAACACAGCACTTTCCCAACATTCTAATCTGCGTTACTCTGGGATGATTTTGGCTCCCCATAGTTTGGAATTCCAAAAGACTTAACCAAATTGGAATGGTATCAACTTCTATGTATTGAGGAGCTGGAGGTTCACTATGATCCAAGTTGTACTTCTTTTTGTTTAAGAAAAAGAGATGTTAAGTATCTTTTTTAATTGTTAAAGAATTATGAAGACAGAAACCCATTAAATTCCCCATTATTAGAGTATTTTATAGAAGTATTTGAGACTATATTCAAAGAAGAACTGATTTGTCCAATGCTCTACTTCTGTATATTTCCCTCAGAAATGACAGAAAGCTAAACTACATCTGACTACAGGCCACATAGTGGTCACAAGAGGAAACAAAAGATAAACTGAAGGTTTCATCTATCTCATTTGTTATTTCAAGAAAAAAAGATTATTAGCACATTTTATAAATCTAAGACAGCCTGACTACTGCATGTACTTTTGGAACAACAGAGGCTCTAGGTTTTTTTGGACCCCTAAAGCAGAAAATGCTTCAAGCATTTCAGCCAGCTCCTGATGTTTAGCCAGTCCATTTCCTTTCCCTGATATTATCTCAACACTTCCACTACAAAAACAGATTACTACATAGTACATCCAGGTCAATAAAGGAAAGGGCAGGTCCAAGATCTAAGTTACAAAAAGTGAGCTACAGAACAGCACAACTTGCTTCCAGACACAAAATTAAAAGACTTGATCTTGCAAAAGTTTGATATCATAAGGGAATAAATTAACCATGGATAATCTTCAGGAAATAAATCAGGGAACAGGATACTTCAGAACAGTAAAATAAGTCACAAACTTCCAAGTCTTTTCAATTTGGT
The DNA here is from genome assembly GCA_002631895.1 of Agapornis roseicollis. Classification (NCBI taxonomy): domain Eukaryota; kingdom Metazoa; phylum Chordata; class Aves; order Psittaciformes; family Psittacidae; genus Agapornis; species Agapornis roseicollis. The sequence goes on along the minus strand of NDXB01004179.1, from coordinate 27,886 downwards.
GCTGCATCTAGAGAGCACACTTGTCAATGGAGTAACACAAGCTCTTTATAAAAACAGGGCAATTAAAGTAAGTAAAACTTACACATATGTAAAATATGTATTTATCATATTCTTACAATAGAAGTTTTATTTAATCTTCACAGACATTGAACTGCTGCCAGTTGCCTCCTCTGTTCTTTCCATTTTGCATTTTGAATATATTCTGTGAGGCTGCACAGGAAAGCTATTTCTCCCATCTTGAGTAAAATTTTCAGCAGGCTACAAGTCTTGCAAACCAGCAACAGGACTCTTTTCCAGTGTCTGTGCAGGTACAGTTCCTTTCTTAAAAGGAAAGATTCAACTCCAAATTCCTTTAATGTAGAGATGGTATCCTGATGCAACTTAAAAAATTATGAAGAATTCATGGGTTTAACAAGCCTCTAATATTTTATTCTACTTAACTTACTGATAACAAAAACATCATTTGGTAGATGTCTGGTTTCAGACAAAACTTTTGTAACTTACAGAAACTAAGTCCCATGATTGCAAATGCTCAGACAAAAGATACTATGCTTAAGTTCAACAGTTAAGCACTGGTGATGCAATGAACTGTACCTCTCTATGGAAAAGAAGACACATATACACAGAAACCCAAACTGGACTAAACACAGAATTGCTAAAATTCAATACAGACAAAAAGACTGTTATTATTTGGCACCCAGAGACCTAAAAAGACTCTGGGTGCCAAAGCATACACACAGAGAAATCACGTAACAGAAGACCCTGCACCTAACACCAAGAAATACATTTGCAAAAGACACTAAATGTCATCTCAATAACACTATGGAAAGAGGGAGAAGACAGGAAATAACAGGGAAAATAAAAACCAAACAGACCAGCTCCATCATGACAGGCATATAGAATCATGGAATAGCTAGGGTTGGAAAGGACCTTAAGATCATCTAGTTCTAACCCTCTGCCATGGGCATGGATACCTCACACTAAACCACACCACCCAAGGCTCTGTCCAACTTGGCCTTGAACACTACCTGGAATGCTCCATCCCTGGTGAGACTGACTGGTGTGTAGTTCCCCAGGTCATCCATTTTCCCCTTCCTGAAAATGGGGGGTGTATTACCCTTTTTCCAGTTGTTAGGAACTTCACCTGACTACCATGATCTCTTAAATATGATGTACAGTGGCTTAGCAACTTCATTCACCAGCTCCTTCCAAGCCTGTGGATAGATTTCATCAGGTCCCATGGACTTGTGTATATTCAGGTTCTTAAGATGGTCTCAAACCAGATCCTCTCCTATAGTGCGCCTAAGGTCTTCATTCTCACAGTCCCTGTGTCTGCCTTCCAAGACTTGGTCAGAGAACTTATTAAGAACCTCAGCCTTCTCCAAATGCAGGCATATGAAGAATTAGAGCCAATAACATAAAGGTATCTCTCAGAGGTGTTTTAAACTAGACAGTAACCAGAAGGATACAATAATTAACTTTGTGTTAAGGTAGAACTCTGAAGTGTTGAACCCTTGCTACTCCTTTCCAACTACATCTTCAGAATTGGTAAACCAGAATAACAATTTCAGTAGATATACTTTGAATCATTCATATACAGAAACCTTAATTTCACTTTATAAAAATGTCATCAGTTACCTGAGAAGCATGTATCTGCTGCAAGCATCTTCTTTAGAGGGCACACAGATGAAAACTACTGTAAACTGAAAAGTCAGTAGTAGCAGGCAACCTTATGGGGCGGTTCAAGCAACAATATAAAATACACTCAGTTCCTAGCAGCAACAAACTTTCAGTTCTAGTTCAAAAATGAGGTTTTAAGGGTTTGTGATTTTTTTTTAAAGAGACTAAATGCACTTTCAATTGCTTACCTTTAAATTCGATGTCAAGACCACTAAATTCCAATTCAACTCCTTGCAGTGCTTCTCCTAAGGTTTCGTGGTAATGGCTGATACTTTTTTTTGATCCCACACAGAAAGGAAGAGAGAAGTATTTGTATGTTTCTTGGCGATTATGGTAGGGTCCTACTGTATTCATCCATAAAACAACTTCCTCTTTATCTTGGTACTGAAAGACAAAGTTACTGAGTTAGATGACAAGCTCAGCAGAATAAAAACTAGCAAGGCAGGACTGTTCAATCACAGGCAACAGCTATATTTAAAGCCAGTTATGTATTTTTGTCTTTTGGGTTGCAGGGATTCTAGGAAAAGATTTTCAGTGTGCTTTCCTACAAAAACAAAGCTGAGTTGACTGCACAGGTTTGTACAGCCTTACAAATTTAACAGAGAAGCAAAAGATACAGTGAGCAGAAGTGGAGAAAAGCATCAGTTTCAAAAATAAAACAGCTTTTACAAATTCTGTGGAAACACACACCAGTTAAAAGCAGAACCCTGCCTATCTCCACCGAGAGACACAACACATCAAACTAAAATCTTATTAAACAAGATTTAAGTGGTTTTAAATCACTATTTGTGCTGTATGTGACTGCATCTGGATGAGGTATCAGGTTTGCTGGTTACTACAAAGCTTCCCTCACAACATATTTTCTTCACCTACTATAATTTCAACAGAGTTAGTGATCTAACTTTTAAGGCAGAAAACACCTGTTAATAGCAGTATGCACCTGCAAGTACAATCACCATATAAATCCTGACATTTTTTTTTTAAGTGCAGAAGTATAAAGTACTATTTTAAGATCAATACACATACACAGAACACACGGGAGAGGAAAGTCAAACGCTAATTAGCTGTAACTCATAGCACACAGCTGAAATACTGAATACAGTTTTGCATCTCCCTTTTTAACAAATGAACAAAGGTTCTTCAACTCCATTTACTCTGAATTTCCAGTCATACCTACAGGTTAACTCACAAATAATTAGCTGCATGTGGTATGCAATAAACTCTTCAGATGAGGTGTTTAAAAGTTAAATTGAAGGATTTAAACAAACACGCTTCAGGAAATAATTTAATTCCTCTACACTAAAACATCATCTCAATTACAAGCATAGTCTTCTTCTGTTACAAAGGTGCACAAGGGTAATTCCAGCCTCTTATGTGAGGCTCCTTTTCCAACAAGAAACCTCAAATATCTTACTAATTTCATTCTGAGCTGTAGCAAAGACCAAACACAGCTTCATAAGCCTGCCTGTTCGCAGAGCACGCACTTTGAAACATTTCTGACAGGTAAAGAATGTCACAGAATGGTGAGGATTGGAAAGACCTTAAAATTACCTAATTCCAACCCCCCTGCCATGGGCAGGAATGCCTCACACTAGACTATGTCGCCCAAGTCTCTGTCTAGCCTAGCCTCGAACACTGCCAGGGATGGAGTATTTGCCACTTCTTTCGGCAACCCATTCCAGTGCCTCACCATCCTCCCAGTAAAGGACTTTTTCCTTATATCTAACCTAAACTTCCCCTATTTAACTTTAAGCCCATTATCCCTTGTCCTATTGCTACAGTCCCTGATGAAACATTCCTCTCAGGTATACCTGTGGGCCTGCTTCAGACACCAGAAGCCTGCTATGAGGTCTCCATACAATCAGTGAAGAAATGTCAATGAAGAAAGAAAGAGAAAACAACACAGAAAGTAGACATTCTTCCTCTAGACCAGCAACCAGAAAGGTTATAACTGTACAGCACAGCTGTCAAACTTCAAAGAAAGTTGGGAATGAAGAATGGACGAAGCCTTGGGTGGCATGGTTTAGTGTGAGGGGTCCCTGCTTATGGCAGGGGGGTTGGAACTAGATGATCTTAAGGTCCTTTCCAACCCTAACTATTCTATGATTCTGCGATTTTATCACAGCTCCAGCTCCCTCAGCAGCAGAAACAGTGGAAACTGCATGATACTACCCCTAGCTCTCGCCAGTGTAGCAAGGGACAAATTAGTTTGTATCTTTCTAGTCTGCTATGCCTAGTATATCTTCTGTTTCTTTCCCTAACAGCTGCAGAATGTATTTTCAGCCATGTCTCAAAATGGTCCTAACTTGCCAAGAGCCTACTTCAGCATTACTCCTTGCAATGCAACAGCTTATATGAGAACTGAGCTATGTCTGTGTCCAGCCTTCAGTAACAGACTATGACAACATCATTAGGTCTGTGAATTCATCTTTGTCAGTGCCTGAATAAAGCAAGGACTGACCACTGCTTTAATTAGCTTCTCGTTTCCAACCTGCTTCATACTGAGTTGAGACCTCTCTACTTTTGGAATTATACCAGATCATCTTCAAGTGACAAACACCACCTACTTAAGAACATGTTATTCAAAGATCTTGTTACATTTTCTGGTCTACATTGTAATTACAACATCTGCAATAATAAATTTGGTCCATGTTTGTCTCTTATCTGCATGATGCTTAGCCCTTCTTCAGGGCCTACAGGCTCTCACCACAATGACTCCAAGATGCTATCAGTCTCCTCCAGAGACAAAAGGGACCAGCTCAAACATATGCAAAGAATACAGCCCACATTTACTACTTCTCCCTTTCTTACAGGCATCCCAGAACACTGTAAGAGTTCAGGGCTGCTACATAGATTATCACAGCACCTCACCCATCCCTAGCTATACCTCACACACAATCATTAAGTCCCTAGTCACAGCAATTTGCAGTCTACCAGCTCCTCCCAGTGCCTCACAAAATTAAGAGGTCTGTAGTAAAAAACCAAGTTTAAGCAACTTAATCCAGCGGCCTGAATTTGAAGGGAGAGAAGGGGGTGTCTAGCAGAATCTCAGATTTTCCTCTCCCTATGTTTGTCCTATATATATGTCCTGGGTTCAGCAGTAGCAGTCATTTTTCTCAGTTTTAGTAGCTGGTGCAGTGCTGTGTTTTTTGACTTTCAGCCACAATGCTGATAACACCGATGTTTTTAGTTGCTGCTCAGTAATGTTTACTCTGACCAAGGACTTTCTGAGTCTCTGCCAGGGAGGAAGCAGAGACAGAACACCTGACCCAAACTAGCCAAAGAGGTATTCCATACCACAGCACATCATGCCCACTATATAAACTGGGGGCAGTTACCTGGAAAGCTAGACCACTGCTTGGGTCAGGCTGGGTATCAGTCGGCGGGTGGTAAGTGTTTGTATTCTCTTCCCATGTTATTTCCCTTATCATTGTTATTATTGGTGGTAGCAGCAGTGATTTGTGTTATACCTTAGTTACTGGACTGTTTTTATCTCAACCAGTGGGAGTTACATTATTTCAATTCTCCTCCCCATCCCTCTGGGAGCAGGGGGAGGGGGGGGGGGGGGGGGAGTGAGTGAGTGGCTGCATGGTTCTGGGTTGCTGGCTGCGCTTAAACCATGACAGCTGGGTTTCGCTCATTACTCATTATAAAGATGATCCTTCACATTTGAATATATTGCTGTCATGACATATCTCATCCTGCCCTACTGGTAGGGTAATTTGGTGGCAAGAACTTGGGGTAATCAAAAGGTTCATGTTTGCGGTGGTATTACTGCCTTCACAGTATCAAGGCATCTACAACAAAGAACAGTGTTGACACACAGGAAAATAATCCTTATTTAGGCAAGACAAAGAACAAGCGTATCTTGTAGGACTGTTTTGTTACCTCTCTAAAAGGACTTCTAGGTTCACAGAAGGCAAACAAATACGCAAAAATGTCACATTATGAGAGAGGTAACATAAAATACACTGCTAAATAAAGCCCTGGTCACAAGGGGAGCCACAGCACTCAGGTACACTCTAGCAGTGCCAGTCAGATATTGGTCAGCACATTCGTTGTCAGTCTTGCAGTATTTTCAACTTCTGTCATATTCTTTTTTTATCTTCCTTCAGCACGAGGGTGGTGAGACACTGGAGTAGGTTGCCCAGAGAAGTTATGGATGCCCCATCCCTGGAAGTGTTCAAGGCAGGTTGGATTGGGCAGGAATGGAACTAGATGATCTTTAACATTTCTTTCAACTCAAACCATTCTATGATATGTGGAATCTGCAAACTGTGGAGAACTTGAAACCATAAAAAAACAGGAAAAAAATTCCAGCTCTGTAGCTCCCCCTCGCATTCTTGGCAGAAATAACATAAAGAAACTTCTCATTTCATCAGGGGCTGATCAGCCTTAGACACACTGGACAAAATACAAAACCAAAGAACCCTGAATTCTCATTTTTACAGTTCTGATATTGGCTGATGAGCAACTGTTCAACTGTACCCTCTGAGCTCTGAACACAACAGAGCAAATCAAAATCCTATTGCTTTCTGTAACCTTAGCAGGCAAGTCAGCAATAACTCATAGTCAAAAACAACACAGAGTAAGCCAGGGTGTGAAGAGTCCAATGGTCTTCTTCAGAAACTGCTATTCAACAACAGAAAACTTGCATAACCAGTTGTAAGTGTGATTGTTTCCTTATCCTCTGCTAGATCAGCAGCAACAAAATACTTCCGATTCATTGCAATTGCACCAGATCCCAGAACATGAGAAAAGTATCAAGAACTCCCTGTCAATATAGGGAGGGAACAAACAAGAGAGGAAGTCAACTACAAAGTGCAAGAGCATCCACATCATGTACTTAACAAGTTAGTTAATATCACCAAGAACAGCTGTCACAATAACAGATGTAAATAAACATTTCCTGCGCTCCATAATTAGTCTTCAGCCACTATTTGACCCATCACTGCCATAGTTCTTAAACATATTCCTATTACAGCTGTATCTAAACTACTGAGGGCTTGCAACACAGAAAGAATTAATGTCAAATGGTAAGATAATCTGAAGTAAAATTAATGATCTGCAGAGTTGACTCTAGATAATTTGAGTGATATAAATCTAGTATCTAGAGTTACACTTATGCATTAATGCAAATTCATCTTCATCCCTTCAGAAAGCAAGTGCCAAAAATCTTCCTAACATGAAGGACTGACTCTGATGTACAAACTACTGCTATTTCAGAAATTATTTTTATTTTTCTTCATTCTCCTTCCTGACTTCTTTACAGAGAAGTAGATGATGGAAAGGCAGCTTTCCACATGCCAGAATATGGACACAGGTATCCTATTAAGAATATAGTAACTGATAAAGCAAAAAAAGATCAACAAAGAAGACGCTGCAATCTCTACCCTGGTAACCTCAGCAAACTCTTCTGGTTTTGGTTCATGTGAAGGAACTATATACTGCATATAGCTCAGAGACACAGGCATTTAACAACTTGGTAATGGTGCCAGAATTCAGAGTTCACTACTTCCAAATATGAGAGAAGACTATAAAACAATTTGAAATACCTTTTACTTACTGTAATTTATGAAAATATGTAGTACTTAGCAAGTTTGGCTTTGCATCTTTCTGCACTAAGCTTGGTATCAGCTCAGCAATTTCAGTAACTATATGGAGTATATAATGATGAACTATGCAAAATCACAGGGGCAGCCTGAACAAGACTCAGCATCAACACAAGTTACCCACCTTTTGCTGGTACAATCTGAGTAATGGGAGGCAAACAGACACTTTTTTCAGTAACTGACACCCACTTGGTAGAGAACCAATCTACACCTCAAGTGTAACCACATATCAGCTACAACCCTCATGGCAGCTGGGGACATCTTCTCCAAAGCAGCACAAGATGGTCACAGTATCTGTTGGGAGCACTGGGTTAGAAAGATGTTGTGCATGTGCAAGCTAAAATCATGTTAAACCCATCTATACCAGCAACAAGGCAACACAACCATTCTAGTCCCCTGCAGATTATTAAGCTGGCATGAAGCTTCTGCAATTTGACCCAGTATATATGGACTTCTTCCATGACAATACAACTACTGGTTTAATATAAAGACAATTTCCACATATTCTTATGGTTTAAAAATTATTCAAGCTGATGCCAACCTCATGAAGTTTAACCATGACAAGTGCAAGGTCTTACACCTGGGTCGGAGCAATCCCAGGCACAGCTACAGGTTGCGCAGAGAAGAGATTCAGAGCAGCCCTGTGGAGGACTTAGGGATGTTGGTCGATGAGAAAATGAACATGAGCTGACTGCAGTGTGCACTCGCAGTCCAGAAAGCCAACCATGTCCTGGGCTGCATCCAAAGGACCGTGACCAGCAGGTCAAAGGAGGTGATCCTGCTCCTCTACTCTGCTCTTGTGAGACCTCACTTGGAGCACTGTGTGCAGTTCTGGTGTCCTCAACATAAAAAGGACATGGAGCTGTTGGAACAAGTCCAGAGGAGGGCCACGAGGATGATCAGGGGACTGGAGCACCTCCTGTATGAAGACAGGCTGGTTGGGGTTGNTGGTGTCCTCAACATAAAAAGGACATGGAGCTGTTGGAACAAGTCCAGAGGAGGGCCACGAGGATGATCAGGGGACTGGAGCACCTCCTGTATGAAGACAGGCTGGGAAAGTTGGGGTTGTTTAGCCTGGAGAAGAGAAGGCTGCATGGAGACCTCATAGCAGCCTTCCAGTATCTGAAGGGGACCTATAAGGGATGCTGGGGAGGGACTCTTCATTAGGGACTGTAGTGACAAGACAAGGGGTAATGAGTTAAAACTTAAACAGGGGAAGTTTAGACTGAATATAAGGAAGCAGTTCTTTACTGTGAGGGTGGTGAGGCACTGAAATGGGTTGATCAGGGAACCTGTGAATGCTCCATCCCTGGCAGTGTTTAAAGCCAGGTTGGACAGGACCTTGGGTGGCATGGTTAAATGGAAGGTGTCCCTGCTCATGGCAGGGTGGCTGAAACTTGATGATCTTAAGATCCTTTTCAACCCTAACTATTCTACAATTCTGTAGCAATACTGAGGCTATTTTCAGAACAGTACATGCATCTTTCTTTAACCCAACAGGGCACTCATGATGTGGAAAGCAACTTAATATTCTTTTTGCACAACTGCAGCAGTTAGCATGGTAGCCCTAGAAATAAACTATTTATTCTACAGAACAATTAAGGCTAGATTAAGTCAGGGTATAAAAAGCTGCAGAAAAGGATATGAGACTGGAAGGTTTTGATAATCCTTTTTAAACCATGAAAACCTTTTGCAAAAAATGATGGAGGGCCGGAGAGGACTACAACTATCAAATCTTAAATGGTGACTCAGCAAAACGAATTCAAGTCAGGATAGCTTCTTTCAGAAAGTATGCCATTTTACTCCTTTTCTCAAGTCAAAGTTTGGAGGGAGGGTTTCCACAATACAGTTTCTTGAACAACAGCACGCATCTTTCAAGGGGAAAAGAACCAACTGTTACTGGCAGAACAAAGCTGCAGAAACAAGACAGGAAACAAGAGAGGCAGCAAGTAAGACTCGATCAGAGGGTAATATACCAGGCTTCTAGTCCCAGTATCTTACAGATATTCTGTCAAGCACTGTGACAATACGTGATGTTTGCAGCTCGCACCCATAACCTATCAAATCACGGATTTCAGCCCTGTGCTCTCCTTTGGATAAAACAGATTATTCCCAGTAACATCTTTTCATTTTTCTCTGAATTGTAGGCCTCACCAAACCATGGCTAGAACTACACCAGCAGGACAGTCTGAACTGTTGTACAAGAAGTCCTTTTACTGCTACACTTCCTAGATGCACAAGGTTGCTCAGGCACACCTTGTCCTGCTTCCATGACATTTATTTCACCTCTTCAAAATGGAACCGCTAGAACTTCAAAAGGAATCAGGCTGCTCATCTACACACACCTTAGTATGCAAAGAGATATTTTACATGCACCAAGATGTTTTCTACAGTGTTTCTCTAACTGACAACTTACAGATACTGTACAAAAGTCATTATTTTATTATATGCTTGTGGCTTTAACATACTTCATCAGACTAAAAGTCCAACAAAAATGCTTTTCTCAGTCACTATCAAACAGGAATCTTGCTATGCAGTATAGGCTGGATTTTGTTTGTTCTTCAATGTTTGTCATGTACTTTCATGCATACAAAGCACTGATAATTAAAATTGAAGCAATGTTAAAATGCTACCTACTGCTTAGACCATTCTGCCCCAACAAAACCCCCACCGTATATCAGAATAATTTTATGGTTTGCATACTGTATCAACCTAACAAGTCTAGTAACAGAAAATGTGAAAACCAGGCAGGAGTCCACCCACTCTGCTTCTGCAGCATCAGTATATATTGTGGTAAGGTTACCAATATCTGAGCTATACTATCTCTTCCACAGGTAAAAGGGCAACCATCAAAGACTGGTGCAACTATCAGAATACAGGCAAAAAGCAGATACATAGTAAACTCTGAAGCATGAAAACCAGCTAAAGAATCAGCAGACAAGTTTTCAGTTAGTTTCTGACACATGGTTCTGTTGTGGTCTGAAGTTACGGTGCTGCACTGTCTTTCGACAATAAAGATTTTAAATGCTGTGCCAAATCCTAATTTCTCTTCACTTACTAATGATTTTAAATACCCATGTCCCTAACTTATAATTGTATTTTTACTACTCCTCCCCTAGGGAAATGCATTTTTAAAGGCTATTTCAGTTTTAAGATAAAGGGTTTAGCTGTTGATCCAATGAAGCCATCCACACCTAGAAACTCCAGAAATACTGGTACAGTCATAGAGCTTCATGTGGAGTCCTCTCACAGTTATCCTTTATAATATCTGCTTATGCAGTCCTACAGTTTAAAAGGACACATATAAAGCATTAACAGCCAATTTATATTAACACAAAAATATGTATTATAGCACACATGTATTATTTTATAAACATTGTATGCTATTATATATTATAGCAACAGTAAATAAATTAACCTGCTAACACAGAGCATTAAACATTCAAGTCAGTGCTTCTAGATGTTCGGCGCACTCAGTATAGATAAGGCCCCTCTACATCAGCAGTTAAAAGTAAACTGCGGCACGCCTTCACCCAGAAGCTGCACACTAAGGCAGTAACAAGGAAACAGCAGCACACAATGGTGTGTATTCCTACCAATAAGACTCAAAGTCTTAAAATTAGTGAAAATTTACATTTTGAAGTTACCAAGCCATGAATCAGTACACCAGTATTTCCTCTCCACTTCCCCAAAAGTGAGCAGAGCCTCCAAAATTTAACAAAGCACTTTGACTATCGAAAGATTAATCTTCCAACTGCAGTCATATTCAAAACTGAAATTCATTAAAATGCAGTATTTAAGGAACATTTCCTTCAGGTTTTTAATCTCAAAATCAGTGTACTATTACAAAGCCTTGTTCATGTTTCCTTCACGCTATGAACACTTCCACTCCACTCTCCTGAACAATATTAAAGTATCAAAATATCTAATCAAGGACACAGCTTTCCAAAAAAAGGTAACTGTCTTCCTGCATCAACTATTCCTAACCTACCATGTGATGTTACTAAACTAGACACCACATGAATGAGAACGCTAAACCAAGAGACAGAGAGCCTTGAAGAGTCCAATAATCTAGATGAAAAAAATGACCAGCCTTCAAAAGGAATTTGTGATTTCCATTGCTAATTGTTTAGGTAATCATTCAGAAGATCTAAAACCCATCAGAATTCCCTTTGGAAAAGGAAAGCTCAAAACCCAATAAATTCAATAACAGCTTTATGAAATCCTTTTTTCCCCAGAAGACTACCAATATTAAATGAATAATTAGTAACTCCTCAAGTCAAACAGCTTTAAAAAAAAAACCACACTGCAAAGCTGAAAACTACCTCACCTCAGCAGACACCCAACACTAAAGCAGCGGTTCAGCAATAAAACTGGGACTTAAGCTAGTTCAAAGTGTCCATGCTCCTGAAAGTCCTCAATGTTAGCTTAACTTTACGGCCATTAACCGCAGCACTGATAATTACCATAGCTTTTAAAAAAATAAAACCCAATCCTAAACAGCTTTCAAGTCTCACAAATACATAGAATTAGGCAACTAGTTACTGATTGCTCACACAAACGACCAATGCTATTTATGTTTTATTAAAAAACATTTATTAAGCTTACTACACCCCACCTGGAGAAACCCATGTCAAGAAACCGAGCGTCCATTAACCCACCAGGCTTCTCAGGAGCATGAAAGTTCTGACAGAAACAGACACTGTGTTAAATCATGGGCACACTCCAATCCACTCCACTTGCGAGGAAACAGGGATGGTTTTCAGAAAAGTCTGGTGCCAAAATCACATCTCAGCTCATCGCAGACTTCCACCCTCCCACACCAAAAGCCATAGGAAACAACACTTCGATGCAAAATCGTACATTGGTGCTTCCTTCTTAGAGATTCTGTTCGGGTGACATTGTAAGCAGTTCGGACCATCTATCCTCACACTGACAGGCGAGCGCTCAAGCTACATTTTATCGCACCTTTTCCCTCCGGGCTCCATGCAGTGCCCCAAGAGGAGCGCTCCGCCCTGCCCTCAGCCCGGGCCCACGCCACTCCCCGGCACCGGCTGTTACCCGGTACCGGCTCCCCGCGGTCGGGCAGCTCCGGATTGTATCGCTGTGCAGAAGCAAATGCAAACACCCTCCCGGAAGGAACGGTCGCTCCCGCAAAGCGCAACTCCCAACAGCCGGGCAACCCTCTTCAAACAACGCACGGGCACCTGCGAGGTTTTTATCTGCGCCGGGAAAAGGCAGGACGCGCGGCTGCTCTCTAAGCGGCACCGCGCCCAGCCGATACACGGATGTCCGAACTGGATCACAAACCTCCGGTAACGCTTCCCCGAGCGTCCCGCTCACACCGAATGAGAAAGAACACAGTCCACACCTGCTCCGCGCTGCCAACACAATCCACACACCGGAGAAGACAAGAAGAAAGCTCCGCTGGGCGGGACCACCCGCCAGGGCCGCCGCCCGCCCGCTCACCCCCACTCCAGGCCGCGGCCCGTCACTCCCCGCTCCGCCCGCCAGCCGGGCCACACTCCCCGGCCCGCTGCGGACGCCGCCGCCCCTCTTTGGTAGCAGGGCCCGCGGCTGGGTAGGTCGGGGCGGTGCCCCAAGCACCGCGGGCGCCCCCGGGGGAGGCCGGGCACCGCCTTACCGTGTGCTCGTGCTCGTCGGCGCGGGCGCGCAGCGGCAGGCACAGGAGGAGCAGCGGGAGCAGCGCGGCTGCCGCGCACAACTGAAGCCCGGGCGCCGCCATCTCGGGCCTCGGCGTCCGCGCGCACGCAGCAGGCCCCGCCGCGGAGCCGGCCCGCGCCCCGCCGCCAACGCCGACCTGCGACGCCACTTCCGCTCCGCCCGGCCACGTCATCCGGCCGCACGCCGGAAGCGCAGCACCTACGGCGGCCGCCGGGAGCCAAGCCGAGCGCTTGGGTGGTGCTCGCGGGGAGGGGGAAGGTCAGAACCTGCGGGCGGACCGGGACTGCGGGTATAAAGGGAGGGAGACAGCGGGCAGGACCGACCGGCCCCGCACCGCGGGTGTGTAGACAGCGAGGTGTCGCTTATCTTTTAATTGATCACATACCGAGCAATGAACAAATAAAGTTATTTGAGGGGAGCTTGACACGGACTCTTTCAGGTCCCGTTTCTTACAGCACTTGTACATGTGGAAGAAGTCCGGGAACGCCGCAGTGCGGAAAGCCCCGCTGCCCAAGGGCAGGTACCGGGGCGGCACGAACGGGGAGGTCTCAGTCAGCTCCGGCTAGCATAGAGCCTGCAGCCCTGTGTGTGAGCTTGGAACTAGCTCAGGCTACCAGGCCAAAGTGAAAAGCCCAGAGCCAAAAAGCTCATGGCATTAAGCGGTCAATGATACAATTTTTAAACTCAGCAAATGCAAAAACAGCTTTCAGAGACTATTGGACATAGTATTTTTTTAAAAAAGGGCTAAACAGTCTTCTCAAATTTTGCACACATTAACAAATAGCAAAGGAGATAGGCTTGTTACCGAAAATCCGGAATAAGAAACTTATCAACACCAATGGGATGTAGATAAACAGACACTTCTTTATTACGGCGCCGGGTGCACGGGGGATAGCTCCTCCTAACGTGCACACCTTGCACCAAAATCAAGCTTCTTTCATAGAGCCTACTCATACATAAACATGTTATTTCCCAACAACATTAACATATTCTCCCATTTCCGATTCTGCACAACAAAAGTTAGAATCCTCTAGAAATGAGTCTGGGGTACATAATGGGTAGGTGGTCAGTGAGTCGGTGGTTGCGATCTCCCCCTGCCGGAATTACCTTTTACCTAATTCCACGGTATCCTTGGCAGGTAGCTATAAACAGTTACCGTTGGCTCTCTTTGCTCTCATTAATCTAGACTTCTGACCACTACATACATTGTTCTATTGTTCTAGTTTCTACGTAAGTATTAATCAGTTTGTAAATCAACTTGTACTTGTTCCACTGGTTTCTATTAAATGATTTTGACCTGTCCCTTTGGTCCTGGTACAGGGCCATACAGCGGATTTCATAACAGTATCTGGCTGGTCAACAAACACACTTCTCACTAAAACATTTCTTATAACTCTACATTATTAAAATTAAGTATTATAAATTATTGATTCAATTTTTAATTACCAAAATTCTAAATATCAGTAACACGCTCAGTGCCATTACATGCCATCCATGCTTTGTAGAAATGGTGCAAAACCAGATACCTGTCAACCACTAACTACCATACCCATCCTAACAGATTTTCCCTTTGTGATCTTACACATCCACAGTCTACCTTCCCTGAATGTATTTTAGAAGCTGTGTTTTTATATGAAGCATTTTCCAGATAGTATATTCACATTCTCCTGCCTGTTTCAGTAGAAGCTTGGTCACTGTAGAGAAGCTTGTCAAAACCCATTCAAAACATGTTTATATGAAAAAAAAAAAAAAACA
>NDXB01004177.1:192663-217141 GCA_002631895.1 Agapornis roseicollis | reverse complement strand
AGGGAAGGAATGCCATCCAGAGGGACCTTGACATGCTTGTGAGGTGGGCTGATGCCAATCTCAGGAAGTTTAACCATGCCAAGTGCCAGGTCCTACACCTGGTTTGGAGCAATCCCAGGCACAGTTACAGGTTGGGGTATGCAGAGGAGGACATGTTCCCTGCACAGGGCAGAGACTGTAAATAAAGTTTTTTTGGGGGAAGTGAAGGAATGGGGCAAAGAGTCTCTGAGAGTAAGAATTTTCCTTTCAATCATTTTTCCTTTCCTGTTTTATCCTCTTTATAACTTCTTTCTCCTACTCCTCTCCATGCTGCTCAGCATTCCCCCTTCCCACTGTGCTATAGTTTTTTCTCTATAGTTATAGGTTTATTTCTTCTATAGGTTTCACTCACCAAACAATGTACTGAATTGCTAGGGTGCAGCATGCCTAGGGAATTTCTGAGGCCAAACAGGCAATGAACATCAGTGACTGTAGTTGAATGCATACTCCAGTGCAGAAAATTTTCAGAGCTCTTTCTCTCTTTGTGCATATTAATGCTTACTTACACATAGTGATGAAGTGTCAAAAGCAAAATGTTTAACTAATCTTACATATTTTACATAAAAAATGGCTCTTGGAAGGTTTCTAAGTGCCAGTTTATAAGCCCTTCCAACACCTCCCTGGAGCATTGACAATCCTACTTTACATGAAATGATAAGCAACCCAAGTGGATACAAAGTGAAAAAATAAGAAATAAAATCAAATCAAAGATGAAACACTGCTAAGAAAATATGTGTTTATTATTGTTAAGTTTCTAAAGAAGATAAAATTAAAGTCTGCTTATTGCTTTGACCTCTCAGATGTTGCAGCAAAATTGCAATTTAGTCATAAGCTAATAATTTACCAGTTTTCTACTTCAGAGTAAACAGAAAGCCATTGTAAGAACAAGTCAGTTTTCAACCTTAATTGTGCCTTCATCACACCTAAAAACCCTCTTATTTCAAAAGACCACAAGAAATCTGGTGAGGTGATCACACATGATAGGAAGGTTGAAGTTATCAATAGTGTAATTTGCAATAATTGTGTTTCAAATTGAACATCATTACAATGACAATAAGTATACAATTCCAAAAAGATACTTGACGCTCTTGAGTAATTACATGCAATTAATTTGTATCTAATTCCAGACTCTGGCATGCTCTGTTGTAGCCTTTCTCAGAAATATTTGCTGGCAATGAAAAAATAAGATGCTGCCCAGGCTACCTCTGCTGGGAAAGCTTTATGTTGTGCAAGAAGGGTTCAGATTTGGCAAAGGGAAATGCTTAGTCTGTGGGGAAATGTCTGAAGGATCACATTTTGTCCCATGTACATGTGATAGTTATATTTATGCTGTTATTCCAGTTCGGGTCTTCAGCTCCACCTTCTTACATTGCTTCTGCTCTCTCATGCTGAACTCTGCCCCTGTAGACAGTGTCATGGAATCATAGAATCATAGAATAGTTCAGGTTGGAAAGGACCTTAAAATCATCTAGTTCCAATCCCCCTGCCATAAGCAGGGACATCTCACACTAAACCATGCCACCCAAGATTTCATCCAACCTGGCCTTGAACACTGTCAGGGATAGAGCATGGACATAACTGTTTTGCACTGGCCAAACCAAGACAGAGAAGAGGAGACCTTCACCTTTCTTAGCTAATGTTTTCCTTTCCCGTGCTGGTGACTGAGGAGAATTTGAACTTATCTTCCTAAATGGCTGAATATTTGTCTCCAAGTAGTTTATATTCCCACAGCTTAACTGAAGAAAGGTACTGAGGACCCTACATTATTTCTGGTCCATAACTCTTCTGTGGCTAGTTGTAGGAAGTTTTATGCATATCTTCAAAGACAAAATTAAAAAAGCAAAATCAAAACAAACAAAAGCAAAGAGAGGGAGGAAGGAAGAATATAAGGAATATAGAGAACACAAAGACTTTAGTCAAAAAGTAAAAATGCCTCAAAATACAAGGGCTTGGTTTCATAAGCATATATTTTAGAGAAATCAATATTATTCAATGTGTCTTGGCACAAAGTTCTGCGTTATAGATCACCATTGATATTGATTTTCATCTACTCTTTAATCCAGCTTTTAAAGGAAGAAAAGGGTTGAAGCGGAGAATAGGGAAATCAGAAAGATGGTAATAGACATTTCTTTTGCTTTACTTCTTGATACACTGACCTAGTCATGGCTAAGATGATTGAAATCATACATAAGTATACATTGATTTTTTTATTTTTTTTTTAAAGTCAACCACTATTGGACACAAGGAAAAGCTGTGTGTCTTTATGAGCAGATAAACATTCCAGGTGTACAAGTAGACTGGTTTGGTTGGAGTGCACGATGTATTGTACACAAATGCACCAATATTGTACACTGGGTGTGGAGAACAGTTTGATCTTAGCCTACCAGAAATGATGTCTTGCAGATAGAATTCACCAAAAAACTTCTGGCAAGCATCTTGAATTATCTAACACAGTTCAGCTGTCTTGGAAGGTACTGGTGATCAGCATTAAGGCATCCAACACCTCAAGTCATTACCTGTGCAAGAAGGTGCAATAAAGATCTGAACTGACCTACAGGGATGTTGGAAGAGGTGGACTTCTGTCTTAAACTACTGCTAGGAGAAAATGGGGTCCCCCTGGGGCAGAAGCAATGGCATCTATGCGAGCAGTAGTGCAGAAACTGGGACTAGCTGGGTGAGGCACTGTGCTGGCAGCTTCCTGTCTGCCCCACACGTGGATTTCAATATGAAAGCATACTCATGTGTGTGTGCTGCAAGGTTCAAAATCACAAGTATCAGTTATTGTTTGCTGTTACTATAAGCAGCTCTGAGCTGCTTTTTCTCTTGGGCAAGAGTGTGTGTGTGTATCTGTGTGTGTACATATATATATATATATAAATACACATATGTATAGGTATGCATATCATAAAAACAAAACCAGTACAAACTACAATCTTGGCTTTGATGTTAACACAGTAAAACAACACATTTTATTTGAAATAGCTTGTGAATAAATATTGTTTCAGGCATCATATAACAAGCGAACTTGAAACTGCAATGCACTGTTGCATTGAGGCTCTGTATAATTAGGTCGGTGATATAGCTAAAGGGAGGAGGAGTCAGTTCCTAACAATGCAAAATACTAAAGTTTTGAATTGTAAAGCTTTTATATGGGGTAACTGAGGGCTACCTCCATCTGGTTTCAAGGGAGATCTGCTCAATGTGTAAGTTGTTTCTGGAGGAAGCTCTATGTGACAAAACAATGATTTGACATCATCTGCTTGCTTGGAGTAAACTCTAAAAGTAATCCAGATGAAGAAATGACTGCCTGAGTGGAAGAAATGGTGGGTAGAGATTAAATCTCCCTGAAGCAGAGAAGGCAGTTTGCAGCAGAGCTTCAGAATTCAAGTTTTTACATCTTTGCATATGCATCAGATGCTCCCGGGAAGGCTGACGCTCAGAAACAGAGTTGTAATTATTTGTTTTGGAAATTAAGTTATGTGTTAAAGAACACATGCACCTCAGGACTTTTAGCTCTAACAGCTACTCAGGTTTCAGTAAACCAAGCGGATAAATGAACTAAGTGAAACTGAGAAGAAAATTTCTGACTCACATCCTCTCTCTCCTGACTGTAATAATGTCTTGAAAGCAAAATGTACCATTTTATTTTATCAATAAACTCCCCATAGAGTTTATGATAGAGTTATTTACCGCTGTCTGAACACTAAGGAGGGGTCAGGGACAGAAAAACACACTATTTTTGAGATGTTTCACAAATTTGGTTGTAGTGAAGCTCAGAGTGAAACTGCACTCAAATAAAGTATAACCTGAGAGACCATAATTGGTAGCTGGGTGACTAGGGAACTAATTTGGTAGGTTGGAGACCCAGACAGAAATCCCCAAACTACCTGCAAAACCTTTGTCTTGAAATTCATACCTTTGGGCCAAAAGTTGTGATTTTGACAAGGTAGATTTTTCAGCAAGGGTATTTTAACCAGCTCACCAGCATGCTAAATCCACCTCTTCTCATTTCCCACTTGACTTCCTCCAGTGTTTTGGGTTGCAATGCGAGAACAGCAGTAATCAATAGCCCAGAAAATTGTAGTATTACATGTCATTATAATGACTCAAATGCTAGTATCTGTGTTAGCTTCTTACCCATCTGTGTTGATGCCTACTGGTTGGAAAAGAGGGCCACTTGCAGCAGAGCTCCTCTGAAATTATCCTCTCAATGTGTGCACAAGGCAGCTGGGAACCGTGTGGTAACAAGCAAGCCAATATTCAGTTTCTCATTGTCTTTGTTCAATCTCACCTGCCCAGAGGTGACTTGGTAGAGAAGCTTTCCTGAATTTGGCTCTAAGAAAGTGAGTAAGAGAGACTGGGTTCTTCTTCTGTTTTGGGAAAGAAGTTCTTCACACTGGGGGAAGGATTTTATATCCTATCTATTTATTCAGAGAGATGGAAAATATTGAAGTGTGATTACAAAGAAATCAGAAATGTGAACATATGCTGACTGTGGATTCTGTTTTCCTTGTTGGTCTTGCAGTGGGCTCTATGCTGCAGTTTTGCCTCTGAATAAGAGCTCTCCATGTCTCTCTTTATCTTCTGAACTACTGTATTCCCTGGTTTTCAGTTCTGTAATATCCAAAAATTGCTGTTCCTAAGCTCTCAGATCTTAGATAGCATATGCCTCTTGTGCATGTGCTGCAGTGCATTGGTGTGTGAAGTGAGCTGGAGCTATGTGAATGCATCTTAGCAGTTTCCCTGGTGCCTATAAGTGGGCTGTTTGTCCTCAACAAGCGGCTGGCTCCCAGTGGGCTGTAACAACACACAATGTTGGGGATCAGCCCAAGGGCCCAGCTTCCACCCGAGACAGGCTGCAGCATGGCTCAGCTCAGGGGGAGCGAGGAGGATTGTATTCAGGGAGATTGTATTTCAGAAGTGAAACAGAGAACTTCATGAGACAAGGAGAGCAGTTCGGTTTTGGCTCTAGTGTCAAATCTGTGTGAACAAACAAAGAGCAACAAATATGCAAAAGAAGGTTATTCAGGAGATTCTTGGTGGAGTAGAATAATGGGGCTGATTACCATGGGCTTGCAGGGGGCGAAACCACCCTGCTAGCGAAAGGAGCATCTGTGATTCCAGTGAGTCTTT
Source organism: Agapornis roseicollis (assembly GCA_002631895.1). NCBI lineage: Eukaryota > Metazoa > Chordata > Aves > Psittaciformes > Psittacidae > Agapornis > Agapornis roseicollis. Next base: position 211,969 of record NDXB01004177.1, on the reverse strand, counting down.
GTTCTTCCTCTGTTCTTGTTTCTCTCTAATGGGAGATGAAAAGGCTTTCCTAATTGATTTCTTAATAGGAAGAAAGATAGAAACCTGATTTCTTTACTTTCTATACTGCTTTGAGAAGCTGTTTACAGTGATTGAATTGGTTAAATGGTAGAAGACCTAACAGTTACTGTCCTCTGCCAAGTACTTTTCAAAGGTTTGGGAAGGTTGGTGCAAATGAGGAGCCCTGTTTCTCTGTCTCAGATGTTTTTCTGGAGCAGGGGGTGATAATCAATGTAAACCCAGGTTCTGTGCTCCCTTTAGTAGCAGAGGTGGAAGATGCATTTGTTCTTCCAGGTCAGTCCTTTGAAACGTGTGTATTATCGCATCCCAAGCTAATGCCAAGTCTCTTCTAGAGCTTACAACAGATGCCTGTGGGCTGAGGACATGAGGCAAAGTGTGATGTCATCAGGGCAACCTTCCTAGGGCTAGAATGAAATTCTGGTGAGATCAGATTAAATCACATGCCCTGCTTTCAATAAAGCACTTTTTCTTTGACCCTAGTTTGTGTCTGGAGATGACAATGAATTCTTTTAATACAAACAAATGAAGATGAAGCAACTTCTGCTAAACACTTTCATAGTCGCTGTTCTCCCTTTTCTTTTTCATCAGCAATTACCCCCCCCACCCCACCATGTATGCTGCACTCATTATAGACAGAGCTCTTCACTGAGCATAGTCAAGACACAGCATTTTAAAGCATGGAACTGTTGTTTCTTCTCTTCAAGAGGGTGTTAAAACAAGGTTGCAATTACACATGCATTTTAATATGTAACTCTCTAGTGTAAACTATTCTCTCTTAATATGTCTGCCTTTTGTTTGCTGTAAAGTTATACATTATATTTGGGTTAATGATTCACATGGCTGTATAGTAATTTCTCTGTATAGGTACAATCTCACTCCAGTCATTCTAGATTATTTTTTAGTGTAATCTAATTTAAATAAGAAAACCTCCTCCCTGTTTATAAAAATATTATTTATTCCTGGCTTTCATACATTTATTTGGAGGAAAGAAATGAGTGATACTGAATAACGGCTAACACTCACTTTCTCAAACCACAAATTATGCACCTCTTTCTGAAATTTATTCTAAATGTTCATTATTGCTGGGTTTTTTTTAAACAATTTCTCTTTGTGTATTCTCTCATCTTGCTGTGATTCACGTTCACAACTTCCCTCAATCCATGCACAGAAACATAATTACCCGAGCTGGATTGTGGAATGTGAGCTCCTGTAAAGTCACGACAGGCAACCAGGCACTTGTATGGTTGCTGTGAGATTGGATTTAGGCTCATAAACAAGTGGGTGAAGAAAAACAAAGACCAACTATTGCACCACCCCAGCACAACTAAGTCGATACAGGAATGGGGGTGTGAGAATATCTGCTGTTGGTACGGGAGCAAAACAGAAATAAGGGGAAATTGTTCCTGTACTGCCCTAGGATGGGATAGCTTCCTCCCGCTTCTCTACTGGGTTATGCCCTTGAGGTATGATCTAGCTCAGTGAGGGAGAACACATAGTCTTGCCTATATGTGACAAATATTCCTGTAACATAAATGCAGGCAACTATCTGAATATGATTCCTCTTATGAGAAATTTGTTATGCAGCAATGCAGAACAGGAATCTGTGGGTGTAAATGCAGCAAAATACTGCTCTTCCCATTGGAGAAAAGCTTTTGCTCAAAAATGCTCTATATGCCTGTTTGGGGTAATGACAGCCAAGGACTCCAAGGGTTATCCCACTCAACACATGCTGCATGTGTTTCCTCAATATTTAAGAAATACTATAAAGAACACTCTCAGTGTCACCACAGAAGCAGCAAAGAAATGGGTTTAAACCATCTCTGGTTGTATTTAGCAAACCATTTTTGCCATTGGTGAAAGTGAAATGGGAGAATGGTATTGAAATAGCTGAGGTGTCTTGCTGAGGATCCAGAGACAGGAGTTTCGGCCACAAGAATATTTTTTTGTTTGCTTAGGTAGGGATGTATATGTTCGCAATCCATAGGTTTGGCGGGGGGTCGGGGTTATGTAGAAATAAAGGTGCCTTAATCATGGAATCATAGAATAGTTAAGGTTGGAAAGGACCGTAAGATCATCTAGTTCCAACTCCCCTGCTATAAGCAGGGACAACTCACACTAAACCATGTCACCCAAGGCTTCATCCAGCCTGGCCTTGAACACTGCCAGGGATGAATCATTTACAGCTTCCCTGGGTAGCCCATTCCAGTGCCTCACCACCCTAACAGGAAAGAACTTCCTCCTTATATCCAATCTAAACTTCCCCTGTTTAAGTCTGAACCCATTACCCCTTGTCCTGTCACTACAGTCCCTAATGAAGAGTCCTTCTCCAGCATCCTTATAGACCCCTTCAGATACTGGGTATGCCAGCTCACTTGACAACCCTGTGTTGGATTAGATGATCTTGAATAACTTCATGTTCATGTGTCTACATTCATGGCTTTTTGATCATGGTGTAACTGCTCCAGAGAAACTATGAGCTAAGTGCCAGGAATGGAAGCAGCACCAGAAAAAATCCTGTCTCTACTGAAATGAACGGCAACATTCCTCAGATAACATCTCCCACTAGTCCAAAACTCTGCCTGCCCTCTCCCACCACAAGTAACATTGTGAACTATGAAATGAATTAGTTCTGCTTAATGGCATTCTCTGATCAACCATAAATCTAATATCTGTAGAACCAGGAGCCCTGAATGCCAATGTTTAATCTGTTCCAAAGAGGAAAATGCAGCTCCGTCTTTTGACAATACAAAAGACCAATTTTTCAATGTCTCATATTAATTTCCTGCATAGAGGTTTTGCATAAGTAATAATTAACATTAATACACACTTCATATATGGTTACTCATCTATTTTCTGTTCCTTTTAAGCAAGATAAATAATACTTTCCAATTCTAGCCTTTTGGAAGTTTGTAGGTCCAGCCTAATATTATGAAATGAAGAGAACTGTCTCTATTTTTACCCAGAAATAATGTATAGCATACTGAAGTCCAAAGCCAAGTTAGCTGCTGGTGTGGAAATGGTAGGGAATACATTTCATTAATGATCACCACTGGCTCCAGAGTTAAGCAATTCTAACATGGAAAGACTCCAGGCATCTCTGAAAACCAAATGAGAAGGGTTTTGGCTTGGGAAATACAAGCATGAGAGTTTATGGGACTGAGATGACCTTTCATATGAGCGCAACATGGTTAAGAGATGAGTGTGCAGGATCTGGCTTGACTTAATCTTACATCTGCCTTCTCTGTTGAAGAACACCAAGCTACTGTACTAGTGTAAGCCCTAGCCTGATATTCCCATGGCTCAAGCTAAGAAGCCAAGGTTTCAGACAATTTGTGACTCTCATACATGGATGAGAGGCATGTTAAGACACTATTTAAAGTTCAGAAGCCAGGAAAATGAGTCCATATAGCTAAAGGCCTTCAGCTCATGGACAGTAGAGCTGAATGCATGCAGGTGTGCTCAAGCAGGAGATATGTATATGGGGAAATATAATGCAGGATTAATGACTTCAAAGAGACTGAGGGTAGAAAGGTGGCTACAACATAGACACAGTAACATGGAAAGAAACAGTGGATGTATCTTCCTTGTGTCCTAAACTGTGCCTTCCCTCTTGAGTTTTCAAAATATAGTGAAAGTTTCCTGTACTAAAGGAAAGTAAAGTAGAAAAGAAAAGAAAGAAAAGAAAAATTAAAGCCAAATTAATAGTCTTGTTCTTTTAACATATTAATATGCTAGCTACATTAAAAATAAACCTTTCAGAATTTATTGTCACTGGAAAAATAGGTGCATTGTGTATGGCTGTGATTGCTAGAGTGAGAAACCAGCAGCACTAACCCCGTCCCTTCCCTTTTCAGGCTGGTTCAGTGAAAGCAACATAGTCTTTTGCATTTTGGAAAGTGAAGCATTTTGGAAAGGTACAAGCATCTGTGCCTTGAGTTCTTCTGTTTAAGGCCAGCGCTTACACTACTTTTCGTAGCCCCAGCAGACACAATGGACTGCAATTACACCTCAAAGAGATTACTTTTTTCTAGTGGATACTCTGTTAAGCAGCAGGCTCTAACAGCCTGATTCCTTGCCATGTTACTCCAGTATTACACTTTTATAATCACTTGGACCAGTGGTCTTGGGAATTGGAGGAGTGTAACAAAATTATTTCATCATTGGATATGAAATTCCTTTAACTCCCTTCCACTGCAATCAGCTGAGCTGTTACCTCCAAACAAACATACTTTCAAGTCTAGTTGTTTTCATTTTTTGAAGACATCCAGAAATCCTCTGAATTTTATTTGCTTTCAGACACATTTCTTGAAATTGAGAACATGTTAAGATTACCTCCTGAGGTGGGAACCCTAAAGTGCTAATACCTGAGAAGGTCAGCTTTGCTAATCACAGTCATACTAGGCAACGTAAAAGGTCCCCCCTGTAACAGCTTTCTCAGAAATCTGACTTCCCATCTCCTACAATAATATTGTCTTCATGGTGGTTTTGAGTCGTTTTTGTGGGTATTTGCATGGTGTCTAGTAACTTTCCTCCTCCCTTCAAGGGCTTCATCCGAAGTCCAGTGAGAGATTTTCCACTTCCTTCAAAAAAAGCAAGATAAGGCACTGGAAAAGATCATTCATTTAAGGAAAATATGTTCTCTCTGCAAGTACTTACATGCATCTTTGCTAAAGGGATTGCAGGCTCTATAGTGCATATGAGTCATGCTGGTGAATCAGAGTTTTCCCTGGGTTTCAAACTGTGGTTTTCTTTGTAATAAAGCATACATTGTATTTTCACAGCCATAGCTCTACCATCGCTACCCTTTCACAGGCACACATACTAAAGGGAGAAGCTATCCATGGGTCTTAATTATCTCATACAAATAAAAGGGGCAGTACTAGGATGATACAGTTTTGTTTGCTTCAAATATAGATCTTTTTAAAGGTGCAAAGTGAGTTTCTTGCAATAGTTTCAAAACACAAAGTTAATTAAGTTGCTAGATAGTTTCAGCAGGGGTCAGGCATTTCTATCAATTAAGTTACCTTCTAGAAATCTAACCTTTATGACGAAAAGAAGCACCAGTTTTTCCTGGGAGTAACTCACTGCTACTCTGTGGTGGATGTTGAGTTTAACAAAAAGCATATGATGTAGCGCATGGTGCTAATTATCTGGTATTTTGCTGTTCTGTCTTCATCTCTCTCTACAATATTAATCCTCTAAGGCATTACTGTTGTGGAAATAGTCTTGAAACCATAAAAACAAATGTCATTTAAGACGTTTGGCTTAGGCCCCTGGTTATCATAAATCAGACCTGACTGGGGTGTATTTATATTGCTATCTATCACCTGAAAAACCAGGCTGTTACCATCTTCCTTGTCCTTTCACAAGATGATCTGCGACCTGCTCCTAGAGAAAATGTGTGCCCCCTCATGCATTTCCTACGATAGTGCCCCCTCCACAATTCATGCGCTGATGGGTGGTGACCTAGATGCACCTCTAGGTCCTCTCATTGATAGACATTGTGATATGTCNGAAGTCTTTGCTGTGTGTTCCTATTTTATAAGCAGTGGTGTTAAATTTGCACAGGAATAATATAAAGTTGTGATTAACCCTCAAAAAGCCTCAACAATCTGTTCCTGCTATGCCTAATAGCAAAGGAAAAAATCTAATGCAAAGCATATTAGAAGAGAAAAAAAAAAGAAAAAAAAAAACCAACCAAACAAAAAACAGCCAATTGCCTTAATCATTAGCAAGAAAATGAGAACAGAAATAGAGGAGAGAAAGATCTGAAAAGATTTTGGAACAACAGTTTTTAGGGTGTTTGATTTACTATTCAAGTGTGCACAGCTGCTGCTCGGGGGAAAAAAGGCATCATGCCAAGAAGGAGAGACAAGGGTAGAACAGCAACGAGAGAGGAGAAGATTGTTTGCAGACTGGGCTATTAAACAGGCTTGGAAAAAGGTTCCCTCATTCCTCCCTTCATACAAAAGCTGTCTGCTTCAAAGTCCCACCAGCTCCCAGATATGCCATCAGGGATGGCAGGACCAGAATACACCCTTCATTCCTTTAGTCTGGTTTTCCTCAGAGGTAACCTTATCTGTGTTAAAAGCTCCCATATTGGTAGGATCTCTCCTGCATGCTCCATCTCACTTCTTTCAAACAATCAGCTCAAGTGGGAGATATGTAATCATTCATTTTACTGAAACAACAGCAGTCAACACTGCCTGTCAGCATGGCAGTAGCACCATTACATGGGAAGGCATAAAGCTTCAGGACATGACACCTGATGGAAGGAGTCCACGTATGGATCAGAAACACTTGCCAAAACTGATCACAGCAGCCGCTTCCTTAACTTTTCAACAGGGGGAAGGTTGTCTCCCTTTGGACCCAGAGATTTGTCATCATTCAAGCACCACTATACTTGTACAGACATAGATTGACTCAGTCTTAATAGCATCGATCAGCTCACTCTGGTGACAGTCCTATAATGCAGCCATTTATTCTGCTGCTCCCACCATCAGGCAGTTAGCATCTTATTCTGCTTCCTTTGATGGTATTTTTGTTGTTTCAGTCTCCTTGTCTTTGCTCATGTGTTGTGCTGATGGAAGGTTTCAGCAGCACTCGCTCCTGCTCTGAAATACAAGGGCATGGCCTGATCCTTGGGCAATGGGGGCAGTGAAGGTGTGTTTGACTTAGATTTTCCTGTGCTCCACGCTGATCAGTACTCAGTGAGGGAAAGGAACTGGGTTTGTATTACTGGTTTGGATTGCTCCGTTTATAAGAATCTCACTTTTGGTGGTTAATGACTGCAGGTTATACAAGAGTGGCTTTGAATTTCTCTTTGAAGCATGGCTCTAGAAATACTGCCAGATGATATTTCTTCCCAGGTAAATTATTCCTTATCTGTGGAAAATTGGAATGCTTTTTCAGTTGCAAAAAACCTTAATATGGTACAAAGTGTCATCTTATTTACAATTGCAGGTTCTTTATTCTGGTAAGAGGTGAATACACTGTTCAACATTGAACTGCTCAAACTTACCATAAACTAAGCTAGCACTGCCTTCCCAAGTGACCAGTTCAAACCATTAGGCAAACTAGGTATTGAATTTCACAGTGAAGGGTCTAGACAAAACCTCTGGTTTTGCCTAGGCTCTGCTAGTCACAGCTTTCTGATCTTCCATCACTCACATGGGAACAGGCTTTGGATGAGCTGGAACTGCTTCAGGCTGGTTTAGCAAGCTTTTATTTTTTTTAATCCCAGTGGTTTAGTCACTATTTCTCTTACTCTTTAGGAAATATAATGTCTTAAGGAGACATTTATTTAATTACTATTCCTACTGGATTTTTGAGATTTGATTTCTCGTGCTCAGTGGTCACGACAAACACAGTATAACCAAGTGTGAGAAGAATTATTTGAATGCAGGTTGACGTGAAGGAAAATTTTCAGAGGAGCTTATGTGACTAAGGTGTACAAATCCCATTGACTTTGAAGTTTTTACCTAATATCTTTCTAATGATCTTAAGAGTCTGGTTGTCTGGTTTACTAATTATGAATCCAATCTTCAAAAGCATTTGTCAGACTTTTGCAAATGAGACTTAAATTCTTAAGTCACTAAAAAACTGCAGCACTGTATGTTGGTGGTAGCTTTAGTTTTCGTTGGACTTAAAAATACATCAGTGTGACTGACAGATAAACTGAGGAAGTGTATGTTAGGACCTTGATTTCTTCCAGTTGTCTGCTCAGATGACGGCTGTGGGCACACAATTCAAACTAAATGACGTACATCCTACTTTCATCCAAACCAGTCTACTATAGTCTTATTTTATTCTTTCTCATCATTTGTTTGTTTAATTTGATGTATACTATTTAAACTCAATTTCTTGTCTATGATAATGCAACCATGTTAACATTTTGCTAGGAACCTCCCTCAGAACACTCTAAGCTTTTCTTTATCATCATGCTAATGGAAGAAGCTCTTGAGCTTTTGTTCTATTCAGTTTCGAAAAAGCCCTACATCTCATTTTGAAGGCCATTGTTCAGTGTAATATTGGTTACCATTTAGAAATTTTACAAATTTTCATCCAGAATATTTTTTATTTAATTTCAGTCTCTTTCTTGCTTTTCTTGTGTGACTCCCTTTTCTCCAAAGTCATGCAAGTTAAAATCCCACTTTGTCATTTGCTGAGTGTAGCAGTGTCAATGGTTAAATATGTCCTTGGAATCAAATCTCCTGGGACCCTTACCCACTAATGTTCCTGCATAGATCACTCAAATTTGTTGAGGTACTCATACCAATGCTACATTAGGTGCCTATGGCAAAATATCCCTACAATTTCTCCAAATTGCTTCTCAATGTAACAGTTTGGAGGAAATTTGACACCAGATATTTTAAAGCAAAATAGCTTTATTTTCCCTGTTTAAAAAAATACATGTGTGTATGCATCTACCTTGTAATCAGCTTTTGGTCATTGGGTTGTTTATCCTTTACAACAGAGCAATTCAGATGGTCTGACTGAACCAGCCTTATAACAAAGGGCAAGTCTCTTTGTGAGGCTGTGATTTTTCTATTTGAGATTTAGAAAAGAAAGGGTCTTCTTACTATAAATTGTGGCCCTGGACTTCTTTTTCCTTCCCTTTCCAGTGCTACATGTGGGGTTTTTTGGTTTGTTGAGGGTTTTTTTTTGTTGTTGTTGTTGTGTTTTTGTTTTTGTTTCAAATTTCTGTAAATAATACAACAGAATTAAGGCAAATTTTGATCCACATTTTAGTGTTTCAAACAAAACTACAGGCTGCTGATCATTATGTATATAATTCTGCATATCCTCCTCTCTGCTCACCCCCTCTCTGCTCCCCCACATAGGATAAGTTTCTGGTGATTTTCTATGGTCACAATTGGCTTCCTGAGAAGTTAGCATCTTTTTTATATGCTTTCAGGTGATTACAGAGAACAGTCTTCTGTAAATTCACTGAATTCTGGGAAATGAGCTGATCATCAGTATAGCTGCTTGCTTTTCTGTAGAATTGATATCAAATTCATCAGAACAATCCAAACACTGATTAAGACAAAGTATTAGTTGATTTTGGTTGAGTCATCTTTTGTTTTTATCCTTTTACTATCTGGTATCTCAATCCCTTAATTATCTTTGAATGTCACACATGGTACCACAACTGAAACACTGTTTAAAATAAAACATGGCCAATTATTTGCTTATTTGCTACTAAATGAACATTGTCAAATTAAAACATTATCTTATTTTCCAGATGTAGTAAAGCTGAAGGGAATGAAAAGTAAGAGAAATGGTCCAAACTCTTTTTCTATAGGGCTTTCTGCAAAGAAATCATAGCAAATTACTTGAAATATGCATTTGTTCCAAATAAAGACACAAGTACATCCTATGAGGTAGGGAGGATTTTGGAGACAGCAGGGTGTATGCAGTGTTAGAGCTTAGCATATCCTTTCAACTGTGATTTCTTACTGGTTTACCAAATCTTTGATTTGGATCTAGCTTGCCTCCTTGATCTTCACATTCAAAGCTTTCCTGCAAAGACTCTGGTTTCTGCAGGCTTTGGAGCAGCCCCACAGTAACCCAGTTCTTTGTGTCAAGCATATGAGAAATACTTGGACTAATTTGGTTTACTAGTTAATCACAAAGTGAAACAGAATTGCTGAACTCTAGATAGCTCCCTGCAATCTTGGACATAATTGCAGCTTGAAAATAAGAAAACAACCATCTATCTTGCAAGCCATCAGAATCATAGTCAGGCAGATCCATACTGGGAGGTATGGACAACCTCCCAATGCAGATCACACACAACCAGTGTGATCTGCATTGGATTCAAACTAACTTCCCAAATGAACATAGTCTCAAGGGATCATCTTGTAAGGACACAATTGTAGAAATGTTTTTTAGCTACTCAGATTAAGTGAGCAAGGCTGGTGAGACAAGACAGGCCAAATTGCAGTAGGGCTTCCGGGTGTGGTTCAATGAATCTCAGCTCACCAAAAGCCCTTGGTTTAGGGAATGTGAGGTTATTAAGGGCAGTTTAAAGCATAGAAGTAAACCCTACATTAAACCAGCTAGCAGCCACATACGCCTACTTCATTGCAACTCAGCTGCACAGCCTTCCCTATATAATGGACACTGTTCTCTGTGTAGGAAAACCCTTCCCATAAATGCTGTTAATCTCATTCTAACCATACTTTTGTAAATACAATGACATGGTCAATGGTCCCACTGAGACCACATTTCCCAATAATGAGGGAAATGGTATTTACAGAAAGGACTTAAATATTTCTTTTGTACTGGAGCATGCATTTTTGCGTGCAGTATATGAACCCCCTAATACAACTATGACTAATATACCCATCTAATTAAATTTTTACAGCATTCCAGCATGTCAATGTCAAATGTTTGCCTCCAGTTACCCTCCTCATAACACTGTCAAATAAACTTCTGCTTTTTACATTTAGTGTCTGCCTCTCTCCTTCCACACCAAGTGAAATTGAGGCATCATCTTTAGGACAGGAAAACTGCCTCCTGCTTCCTCTTGTCCCAGCAGTGACCCTGAAGCTTTTAACTTGCCACTTCAGATCTGCTGTTCTGCAGGAGGATCCCATGTACGGGTTATTCAACACAAGGATTAGAATTTGTAGTTAGAAGATGATATGTGTATGAAAATAAAAGAAGGTGTATATGTATATGATCATGCATAAAACTTCATTTAGTTCATTTGTAATATTCCCTTCAGAAAAGTGAGGCTTTGCCACTAGCCAGATAGCTGCTTGGAAACAATTTGGAGAAAGATAAAACAGGAAAACAACAAGATTAAGGCTAGCAACTGTTAGGACATCAAAGTCAGGTGAAAAGGTCCATAAGACACCTCTAGGTAATATTCCTCTAAATAACAAAAAGACGTATGTTTGGTGTTAAAGTGGAATTACCCCCCAAATCTGGCTTCACTGGGAAAATAAAGACATTGTTTAGTTCAGTCTGTTTAATCTTCCCTTTACAACACAGGCAGACCATCATGCAATCTCCCTGAATCCCTAGGTAAGCACGAAGTTGTTGCCTTTAATTAGTCTGCAAGTTACAGTTTAAATGTGATGGTCTGACCTCTCAATTAGGTATGCAAGATAAGATCCCAATAAATGATTTCTCAAGTCTAACATTCTACAGTGGGACCTTCTGGAGTATGGACACAATGGGTATTCTTCTCACCACGCAGGAGATGCAAACACGGTCAGTCAAAGTGTGCCTCTGTAAAAGAGCACTGCGTACTGCCTTAATCCCTTAGTTTAAATGCTTGTTATTTGAACAGGTTCTAGAAAGTAACCCTTCCTTAATATCATTAGGAGTAGACTGGGGCCAGCCTTATTAGCTGCCTTGTAGCTGTAGATATGGTTGAATCCTCATGACAATAAAAAGTTTGTTTTCAGTTTGTTATCAATCAATTGCCAATGAGCATTTGAAGTTAAAAAGTTTCTCCAGCAGCAGATTTTCACCAGAGAGTAAACACAGATGAAAGCCAGGACTTGTGGTGGTGCCAGTTCCCTCCTCCTGGGAAACATCACAGGGCAGGGTTTGGTACAGACTTGAGCTCTGCACCTCAGGGCTTGTGTTTTGTTTTTAGAGATTTGGGGACATTAATTTTTTAAACTGTTAAACCTTTGGCACTTACAAAAAACGCCAGAAAATGTCAAAAGCATTTGTAAGCATGATGGGGCTTTTCATAGAAGAAAATCAGCAAAATATAATCCAAGAAACTATTATAAACAAGTCAGGCTTTTTCTAAGAAGGCTGAAGACTTTGATTTTTGGACCATAAAACAAGGTTTAGGTTATGTCAGAAGAAATTAAGAGGCACTAATGCAGCTCCTAAATGCAGGATGCTTAATAATTCTGAATTCAGTGCTTAAGTTGCCAGTGAAAGTGTGTGCAGATTGCTAAGTGTCCAGAAATGGGATTTATATAGGTAAGGACAGTCAGCAGGGGACTGCCTAGGCAGTCTTATGGGAAATGCCAAGGTAAGGTGTGGACTTTTTAAGGAGTTGGGAGTCTTCACTTGGACCATACAGAGCTTTCCTGTTTTGCAAAAATTCATGATCTTGGATCTTCCATGGACATTCAAACCCCGACTCTTTCCCCTAGATGAGGAGGAAGTAAAGCTCTTCTCTGCCCCGTAACGGACCTGGAGGGAAAGGTGGGACCAGCCTGGGAGAGGCAAGGTGCTGAGAGCACTGCTTTCCTCCTGCTCTCCGCCTGAAGGCATTCAAACCCACATCTCTTACCTCACCCTGCTGAGCTGCCTCCCTACATGACTGTAGGACTTGCCATTTACTGCCCTCCCCACAGAAAATGCTTCCCTTCATACCAAGCACTGCAGATTGCAGAGAGGAGGCAGCCAGTGACAGAACCCCAGCAGATTTTAGGTTGCTCCAAGGTCAGGAGGGGGAAGCACAGAGGCTCTAAACTAGTGTATGAAAAAAACAAAAACAAATGCTAAATTTCACATTTGGTAATTAAGTTCTTTGGAAAGAGTACTCAGATTGCAGTGTCAATGGGTAAGCAGTAAGCTGGTTCAAACAAACAAGTGCTTTTCAGCATGGGCTTACTCATAAAAATTTTCATATCTCATTAACCAGTTGATTCTGCAAACCTCCCCCACCCGTTATTTCTTCTTCCCCATCTCTTTCCCTTGGCATGCTTTCTATTTCTCACAGCAGCAGCTGCACACAGTTGAATAGTAAATCAACACCCTAAAAACTGTTGTTTTAATACAATGTCTAAGATTTCCCAGTTCTCTTTCCCCCACTTATTTTACTTGATAACCATTCCGGACCATCTTTGTCTGGTAGGAAAATAACTAAATCTGGTAGCAAAAGCTGACCTGTATATTTTTTTTTTTTATTATTATTATTATTTTTTTTTGTAGAAGTTAGTGAGTGGGTTAGTAAATGAAAAACAAGTAATCCACAAGCAGTTTAGATAAGTGGATATTACAGACTTATGTTGTTAAGTAGTATTAAATATATTTTTTAAATTACATTTTGGTAGCAAAATGACTTTTCTCATCAGACTTTTGTGGCAGAGCTATTTCTTTCTTCATTATGGTTATAAGTCTTTGGAGAAATCAGTGTTTGCATCCCCCACAGCCTTCATTTCATCCTCACCCTGGGCTGTGCCATCTGGCAGTTCATCTATCTTTAAGTCTTCAGGTGCCTCTGTTGGCCTGAAAAACCTTCTGAAAGAAGGTTGAGTTCCCCACGTCTGGAGAGGCGTCCTCTCTAGGATTGAAAGCACCCTCATGGGTTCCCAAAGGTGCTTGGAGGTTTCCCAGCCCACAGTGCAGCATCAGAGATGGCTTCCTGCCTTGAGAAAGGGTGAATGAAACCCCACTGGCAGGGCTACAGTGCTTTGAAGCAGATAGTTTGCAGCAATCAAGAGCTCAATCTGCTGAAGAAGTTATTGAACTTCTGTTATCTCTGTACAACTTGGCTTGTCTAGTGTGTGATGAGCAACTTCTGGGTTAGTGTTCACATCCCTGATTATACACAGCACTAGGTTTTTTCTGTTTTGCTTTTAATCTGGCCTGTGCGGTGGAACCAGCCAAAGGTAAAACCATCTCAGTGAAATGTCATCTGTTATGATTAGGAAGAAAACTGTTTTGACTGCGCTTGCATTGTGCAAACTACAAGTGCAGTGCCAGTGACACTCTACCAGTGTAGTGAAACTGCACAAGGGGGAAAATGTCCTTCCTTCAAGAACAGCCTTTTTTGTTCCCTTCTCCTATAACAGGGGGACTGGGAACATTGCCGAAGGCAGAGGTGTTCATGCAGCAATTGATCACCACATTCTGCAAGCATTTCCAAGCCTCCAAGAGCAGCAGCGAAATCTCTGTGTTGCTATCAGCACAGCTGGGTGAATAACATCGCCTGTGTGACATGATCACTGACAAAAGCCAGGAAATTCAAAGATAAGGCCAAGACCACATCCTTGACTCCAGCCATTCTGAGAAAAAAAAAAAAAAAAACAAACAAAAAAACAAGAAGACTGAGAGAGGAAGCTCAAATGTTAAACTGTGGGTCCTCACAAATCCCATTGACATCCCCCAGAGCTGGACAGAAAGGTGATGGCAATGGCCATGGCCATGGCTATGAGGAATGCAGCTCTGCTGTCATTAGTTGTTTGCTTGCTCCTGTAAGATGGCTCTGGTGGGGATGGAAAGAAGTCCCCAGTACTCACCTGGAAGCCAAAATCTTCTGCACAGTTTTTTTGAGTCCATGTTGCAATTCTGTATCCCCATGTTGAAAGTGGGAGCTGGAGAGGCTCTGGGAACTGAGAGATGTTGAAAATTAACATAACCTCTTGGCTGCCCGATTCTGTCTTTTTGTAGAAAGGTACCACTACTCTTTATGCTCCTGCTCTCTTCTTGTGGAATGTCATGCTTTTTGTGGCTTTTGGTCTTTGAAGTTGTTTGTTATACAGCCTTGGTGAGTGCTTTGTGGCTTGTGGCACTGTGTAGGTGAAGAAAAAGGACAGGGCTGTGCTAAGGCAGTTTGGTCTCTGTTGGTAGAACCAGCTGTTAAAATCAAAGCCAATTTCCTAAATCAGCTTTAAAAACCACTCCAGCAAGCTCTGCTCCCTGCTGCTTGATGCCCCAGTCTTCTCAAAGCCACACCACCCATGCTTGTTTTGGCAGATTTCTCACTGTCCTCCTTCTTTGTCTGCTGAAGTCATAATTCCAAAGCCTCCACCCATAGTCCCGTGCCTTGCACTGGTTTTGGCTGGTCTGGCATCATGGCCAGCAAACAAATAGGGCTGGGAAAGATCTGCAGACTTTTCTGGGCTAAATATCTGTTGTGTGTGACTGTACTGACTGACCAGCCCTGAAGTACATGTGTTAACAGCACACAATACTGCAGCCAACATTGATGATTTGTGGACACACCGTAGAATTTCAACTAACCATATTAATGCCTCATCTGGTACACAAACTCTGTGTAACAGCACAAGTTGCACGCTGCCCCCAGAAGACCATAACAACTGCTCTAGAGCCATTACTATCTAACTAGCAAATAAATACTTGGGCACATAGGCTGATTTGGAAATGTGGGTTATTTCCTGCAGTGGCTCCTGTAGGTAAACACTAGCTCAGGGCGCTCTCTAAAGCAGATATCTGACCTGGTGGACCTTGGTTTGAGGGCTGGGTTTCACTGGCAGGACCGCAAGCTCCAGGCTGACAGCAATGTCTTATTTCATCAAATAAAACATCTTCCCCTTCCCACCCTGCTCCTCACTTACTTTCCATTTCTCTTCAGAGGAGACAAAAGTATTTTTCCAAACAAGGAAATAAAAAATGATAGGAAAAGTGTAAACAAAACAACAACAACAACAAAATAAGAACCCACCAAAACCCCAAAATCTTATGAGTTCAAAATTAGAGTTTTTCAAATGAAGCTTTAAGAAACATCATATTAAAGCTCCTTTTCCAGAGATGTTAAATTTCACTTTTGCATTTAAGGTTTGTGTTTTAGCAGGCAACCAACTTCTCCCCTCACAGGAGACCTCCAAATTGACTCTAAAAGGCTCTTTCTCTGTGCTCTGATTTTTTTCAGTTGAGTTTCTCCAAAGCACATTTCCAAGACTGAGGGAAAAGTTCCAGAAATAGGTTAAGCATTATGCTCCCATTAAAAAGATGGATTTGGTACTGAAGTTGAGGAACCAGATAAGCTCAGAGGAATATGAGCAAGATATGGAGCTCTGCTTCCCTTAGCGGCTGGCTCTCTCAGTTAGGGCTTAGGTGACTCGTACCCTAATCCCTGCAGGCTGTCTGGTGACTACACTGACATTAGCTGGCTTCAATCCATGGCACTGGGTGGTGTCTTTATTGTATTGTATTGTATAGTACTCCACCAAAACTTTCTGCTGAAATACCCCTTTAAGATGAGATCAGAGCCACTGGCAAATGGATAAGCACTGTCCTCGTTTCTATCTTCATGCCAAAAGCACAAAAGGAAAATGTAACCCCCAAACCTGAAGTCAGGTTTGTTGGGACCAGTGATATTCAGAGATGATGAATATTTTGCTCCGTCAGCACAAATTGGGTTTGCAATTCTGAAAATCAAGGCACTTGATTTGTGTCACTGAACACTGAGATTTAGGGCTTCGTTTCAAAAAGAGGTTTCAAAGATAGATCCCTAGAAAAGCACAAGCATGTTTTAGGTGATATTAAGCACTAACTGGTCTTCTGCGGTTTTGAAAATCTTTCCCAGTCTCCCGCAAATTTGAAAACGTTGTCTTCAAGTGCTGTCAAGCTAGAGCTCCTCAGTAATGCTAAAATTCACTTGAAAGAATGTATTTAAAAATGAATACGCTAAAAGATTATGCGCGAATTCATATGCATGGATTCAAAGACATTGTCTCATATACAACAACCGCAGCATATTGAATCTCATATTGAGGAATCATTTCACAGTGCTTTACTGTGTGTTTTAGTCCTATCTCTTTGCATCTTTATCAGAAGCCCATATATGTCATCATTCATCTCTCTCCTTGAAACAACAGGATTACAGAATTTGCTTACTGAAAAGCACTGAGGTAAACTTTTTCTTTTCTCTCGCTAAGTGATTCCTCTGCCTCTAAAAGAAGGGACCTGTTTGGGTATTTGCCCTTTAAGGAAGGTTGAAGGGTGCAGCTAAATTTCAATACCATCTGGGCTTGGGCTTTATCTTGCTTTCTCCAGGCCTATGAAGGCACAAGGTATCTGGTGAATTAATCCACTATGGAGGCGGACGCTTTGCCACAGACACCAGATACACAATTGTGCTCAGGATGTTTTTTATTATGAGAACTTGCACTCTGCAGGGAAGGGGAAATGGGGGGAGGAGGGCTTCAAGCAGAGATGTGCACCAACTCCCATCAAAATACTGAAGTATTTGCTAACATTCCCTGCATCCCTGCATGGAAAAGGGTTCTTGGGGAGACTGTTAAAAAAATCAACAGCAAGAGTCTCTTTTCCCCAGCAGTATTGCTTGATGATGACAGAGCCCCCTTTCCCTTCCCCCTTTGCTATCAGCTGGCTAATCTGCCTGCACATTCTGACACACAGCTGCGAGAGATGAAAACTGTACTGTTGATAGATGAAACTTTGGATAAGATTACATGGTTTTGAATATCTTGATGACATATTTGTCTGAAAAGTCTTTTAGAGGACAGCCTAATATAAATGCACGGAAATGTTTCTAATGACTAGCATTTGTCTACGTACTTGGTTTGGAAGATTAACATTCACGTGTTCTTCGACTGTCATTTGCATTTGTATGTGGAGGCAAACTTTTCAATAATCACTTCTTCATGGCAAGAAGAGTTAACAATTTATTCAAAATACACAAGGCCAAATTAGTCCCTTCTGTAAGGCTGGGAGCTTTGGTGGAGTTGCACCCATGGTGGATTTGTCTTCACTGAGCTCCTCAGCAGCCACAGATACATGCCCAAGAGACAGCATGCGCTGACCTTGCCTGTGGCAATGACGAAAATCCCCCCTTTAGAAAGACAGAGCACACCACAGAGCAGAAGGGAGGGGCAAGAAACCCAACCACCAAAGGTCAGGACAATTGCATCTTTCATCTGTTTTGCTGTGCTGAACTCTGTTGGTTTTTATTTTGCACTGATAAATGGATGCAGTAAAGCATACTATAGCAGGTTATGCTTATTTTCGCTACACCCAGTAGTGTGGTTGGACCTCCAGAGTCCCATTTTTCAGCTAGGGGAGGGCAGAGAACACCTTATTTTAAGAAGTGTTGGCACTGCCAATTAAAGTGTGACATCTGAATGCTTCTGAATCCTGCCCTGGCCTAAAGCCTCCTGAATTTTAGGATTTTAGCCTCCTTGGTCACTTTAGACAATTGACCTTCAAAAACTTGAAAAGAATAAGCTATTCCTAAAAAACAGAAGTGTTTCTGGACACTGGCCCCACTTAGGTCACAGGAAAGATGTATCTGTGTTCATTCACCTCAGTTTTGCCCTGATGAAACAAATATTGATGGAGGAACCTCCTTACTGAGGATCAGAAAGGGCTTTGGTGGACTACACATTAACCTTTACATTGTCCACTAGTTATGAAAAGAATAAAAAGAATTTATCTATGCTTTAGTAATGTGAAGACTTTGTCCTCCTCCTTCTTGCAAGCAGCATAAAATGAAGATACCCCCAAATCTGGCCCCTAGATGATAAGTTCCAGATGTCTGGGCTGAAAAAAACTTAAGCCAATGCTATAGAGCTGCACTTCTGAACTGGTGGGGTGTCCTTTCCAAGGGCATGCAAGAAAGGGAGCTATGAGGAGCTACTCATCCACAACACTGGATGAGGAGTTACAAGACTGAATATTTTATGAAACATGATTAGGGTGAGGAAAGATGAATGTTTGCAGAGACTGGTGGAGCTGTGCATCCTTGAGGCCTTTGGCCAGTTGCTTAAACATGAATGAACCTTTTGATCTGCCTTTAGTGAGCTCAAACCAGCTCCATGAAATCAGCAGGTACCACCATGGACCACGAGCATTATTTGTGTACTGATGTTGTGGCACATGTGGTCTTTTCTAACAGAAGACTCTTGCCTTGGTATTGCTGGCTGCTGTTCTGATCAGCCCACAGGTTGTGCAGACCCTTAAGGAAGATGCTGCACCCTCCACTGACCAGGAAAAAGCAGGAAGGAAACCTCTCAAGACATTTCTCTGCATGAGGAAAATGGCTAGGAGGAGAGCAGTGCACATCCCAATAGGCTGTTTATCTGTCCTCTTATTTAACACGTTCTATACTATATAATTTTCCAATCACCTATTCTTGCTGCTGTGAAACTTCTGATTACAGATGAGGCATTTTAGCACAGAAGAGTTATTTAGAGCTAAAGTTTCCTTAGTACTTGAAAATATCACAATTACCTGGTTGCTTCTTCTTGAATACTGCACATGCTTCTTAAAAGGCTTCTGGGATGAGCATGTCTTTGTCTGGCAGTGCTGTACAATCACAGATACAATTTCATGTTTTCTTCCAGTTCACATACTACTGTGTCTCTGTAGACTTGCACTGACACTCTTTCCCCTTTCAGAATATGTTGACATCTTGATGTCTTCTCCATAGACTCACACTGACACAGTGTTAGGGACTTTGTGATGACACTACGGCCCACATTGGTGAATGGTGAAATAGCCCTGTCACAAACTATACTATGAAATATTGAAACTGTTTAAAAATGTAGTTTTCAAA
>NDXB01004177.1:173905-189162 GCA_002631895.1 Agapornis roseicollis | reverse complement strand
TCTTTAAAAAAAACCCCAACAAACAAAACCAGCAAAAAAAAAAAAAAAAAAACAAACCCAAGCCCACAAAAAACCTGTGTTCACATTTCATCCCAGTTGGTTCCCAGTTTCATGCTTGCAGAAATGATGTGGAGTGGCAGGGGCAAAGTTTGGCCCTATAAGCTCTGCAGTCCTTACCACCTCCTCCAGTTCTGCTCATCCTTTTCCAAGAAGGTGGACCTCAGGGAACATGGCACAGGAGTTCAGCGCAGAGAGGCTATTTGCAAAGAGATAAACTATGATTTATGCTTTATGGCACCAAAACTACAGGCATGTTATTTGTGTACATAATATAGCTTAGGTTTCCTAGATAGGGGAAGAGCATTTTGTCTTCCTGAGTAAGCATTCATTTAGAGGCTGATAATCATGGCAGGTTTGCTTTCCTACATATCTTTTCTTACATATATCTGTCATTGTGTGTGAGGGAACAGCTAAACACAGTGGGTCCTGATATGAATGGGAAGCATATTTCCATACCAAAGAGACCTACAGATGCTGATGCCTGGAGATGGGCTTCTAAGCAATTCTTGTTCAGATCAGTAGTGCCTGATAACAAACTGATATACAAATGTAAAGTGCATGCTAATTATATTATACATATTGTATCATTTTATATTGTAGTATATTATATTGTATGTTTTATATTGTATTATGTTGTATATATTATGTTATATATGATATGATATATGATATGATACTAATTCCACAATCCAGTTTGCTCAATTTTTTTCAAATCCAATAACTATAAACATAATATGGTTGGAAAGGAAACAAGTGAGGAACCCAGTAGTGGTTGGATCTGTCAGGAAATGATATGAAAGGCAAAATGCCGTGGCAGACCTGAGAACTGGCTGTTCCTGGGAAATTAGTCTTATCTTTGTTAAGGGAAAAAAGACAAATAAAAAGAAGGACCAGTAATTTCATAATTAGGGATCGGAACCCTCATTTTTGCATGTCATTCAATCACAAGTTACATGAAAGCTGTTGTGTTGTCTAACACAAGACAGGATAATTATTTTAATGGTGGTAATTCAGTGATGTGAGAACCACCACTAACTTTTGATCCTTTGTCATCTCCTGTCATGTACTGACTGACCTAGCGCTGCCTAACAGTGCCTTGGAAGGCAAATCTACTGCAAAGTGTTACTGTGGCTCATGGTTACCTTGCGGTCCACATCTATTTTTGTATCTGTTGTCTCCTGCTTTATATTTAGCTCTTTGGGCATTCTAGAATTTAGCATAATGGTACCAATCAATGATGTGAGCCACTGAGCAGTAACACAGTGTGAATATGAAGAAATAATAATTGTGGCTTTCAGAACGAAGGTGGAGACATTTTTCTAGAGAAAAGAAATAAAGACCTCAGAAGAAGGGTGCAGCATTTCTCTTCATATCACTTCATCGTGCATGATTTACCATTGTGTTCTAGGGGACTGATTTTCAAAAAGAATGAATTTTGCATTAAATTCTGAGTATGGTTGCTGCAGAAGATATTTGCCTATTCAGATGATGAGCTGGATGCATAAGTGATCACATCAATGGGTAATATGCACATTCAGTCATGAGAAAAAATTTGCATGCCCTATAAAGACCTAAAAGTTGAACATCTGGCCTTTTCTGTGGCACCTCAATTTTGTATCAATGTCTTCTCTTCTTTGAAAGGTTTATTCCTAAAACCGTCAGATCATCACAGTCTTGACACAACATTCACTGCACACTGTTCATAAATGAGCCAAGCTCAGCTGTTATGGGAATGACTTTAATTGTTCTGCATTACAGATGTTGTGTTTGCCACAAAGTGTTTGAATTGCACATGACTGGACAGGCATGAAAGGAAAGTCAGTACTGTTCCTCTGCCAGGCAGGAGGGTCTTAGGACAGTCTGTATTTTGTCCTGATGAAAAAGCTTCATTAAACTTCTGTAGCGTATGCTTTATAGCCAAAAGGAATAAGACGACAACCCTTTCCCTCTAACTAGCTTTTATATTTTCCATAAATATATAGTTAATTGTCATGATGAACTGTGAGGTAATATTAAGTACATGGTACTATTTGTTTCCTGTTAGTTTTGTTCTGCAACCTGCTTGCCTGATATCCCATCCGTGAACTTTCTGCTAGGTTTTCTGATAAGACCAAAAGCTACACTAGTCCAGAATACTGTATATTGCAACATTATTTTTCTATCCCATTAATTTGGAAGCATGGTGATGAAAATTGATCCTAACCAAACTGAGTACCAAGCACTTTTCTTGTGTCTATTTACTACTGTTTGACTGCTGGTGCTAAAGAGCATTGATATGCTGTGAGTGTTCCCTCCTCAGAGCAAGTCACCTCCATCTCATCTTCATTTTCATAATTTTGCCCTTGTTCCAAATACTCCAAGCCTCTGAAGAAGTTTGGATTTGGACTTTCACAGCTCTGTTCATGAGTCACAGCAATATTCTCACACATCCCAGTATATTAGTTAGGGGACTTGTGAAACAGAGGAAGGACAGAGACTTATTAGTTGAAATTCCCAAATGAAGAGCCAAACACTGAAAAACTTCCTCTGTTTTTATTTGGCTTCAGTTGAGGCAAATTCTTGTGTAGCATCAATAAACAGTTATCTGCTAACTAATAAAAGATAGTTATCTGCTAAGTTCTTGTCATCAGACTTTCAGTCTGGGTGGCAGTGTTAGGAACTCTTGGCTTTTAGACTTCCAGCCTGGGTTTGCAGGACTGCCATTCAGGAAACTGAACCCCATTTTTATGTTTAAAATCACAAAGAAGCTCAATCTGTTCATTGGAAACCAAGCTTCTAATCCCGCCAGCTGCCAAAGAGGAGGATGACTGCCTCCAAACCTGGGTTTTGTTAAGAGCAGGTGATAGGGAAGATGATGGGGAGAGGGGGTTACGAGTCATTCCCACTTATTCAGACTCTACATGCTTGTACTTCTGACCTCGAGATCAAGTTCCAGAAAGCAATGCATGTAAAGTTTAGTTATCTTTCAAAGAAGCCACAAAAGCCTAAAACTAATCTCTCTCTTTTTTTTTTTTTTCCATAAGGAAATCCTATAGCAGCCCTACTCTGCTACAGTAACCGCAGCTTTGCAGCACCTTTGCTGCAAATAGGCATCATAGGAATTCATGCTGGGTTTCTGGATAGCAGTCAGAATGAAATCTCTACGCAGACAGAAAAAGCCTCTCACAAGAAGGGTGCTCCAGGGAAATGAAAGGACAGACCCTCATGAACTGTCACTCTACTGATCTAACAAGTTTGCCCAGCTGAGACTTGGCATGAAGTATTTACTTATGTGCCTTGTCTCTGGAAAATGAGAAGGAAGTTAAAAATTAATCTTTGCAGCCAGCAACTGCTGGGGTGAGGTGACACAGTAGTGTAACTTTTATTCCAATACCAGGAACATATGTAGCAGTGGAATGACCAGACATCAGGGTTCACATGTGGTAGCTTGACCCATTCAACTCCAGGCACTACATGACCTTTGTGGCTTTAAGTATACCTTTTTGTACTGACCTGCTTAATTTTGTGATATGAAGGTGTTGGTATCCTAACTCTTCATTCTGATAATGTCCATCCATATATAGTCAGACTTGTGTTCCAGTTGTATTTACAGAATAATGTGGCACGATGGTTATCTCTCCTTTAAATTTGCAAGGCTAGATTTACTAATAGCAGGCTATTTGAGTCTTCTGGAAAACTATATAAACCTTATGGTATATCTCCCCTCTTACTAGTGGCTCCTAGCTCTTGATTTTGAATCATCGCTTGCAAAAGAACACAGGCAAGTGCTGCTGGAATCAACTTTAGGCTGAACCTTGAATTTCAGGCAGATAGAAAAATAAATCCCTGTTAGAAGAGACTGCAGGGGACGGAATCTAAACCTGCTGGGGCTAAACTAACACCAGAAAGTGCTAGCCTGCCACTACACGAGGCCAGTCTCTAAGTAGTTCAGTAGTTACCTTAACAGCTATAAAAGGTGTAAATCTGTAGAGGGGAGAGAAAGAATAAAGAGAGAAACTGCCCTACCTGTCTTCTACTCCACAGGGAATAACACAAGTTACATTCTCAGTAGCTGATCCTAGTAAATGCTCTAAATGGAGAGAAAAAAGCTGTGGCTGAAATCTCTGTACAAATTACAGGGAGGTGGGTCTGTATCTCCATTTCTCTCTCTCAGTCTAATTCCTGTGCTGTGCAAATAAGCAAGATCCACTACTGCTAAAGAGCTTTAAGCGCCTTTATATGACATAGTAAATATGGAACCAAACAATTTCAGGTATGGAAATACCTCTCCAGCAGCACCATGAGGTTATTATTATTTCCTAGCATAATAGATGCAGTAGAGTGTGATAGGTGTGTATTGTGTTAAAAATCAACTCAGGCTTTACATTAAGAAGAGGCAACAGACCACCTTCTTTTTGTTATGAATACAAGTAGTTTTAGAAATGTGCTCGCACTCTGTGCAGATGGCTCCTGGGGCACCAGTAATAGTTCTTTGCTTTTCTTGAGCCATGCTGGTCTTGAGAGCAGAAAAGAACAAAGTGAAATTGGTAGTTACAGTTCAGATACTCAGAGCATATCACATGTGGCCATTTAGGGCAGGATTAAACAAACATAATTAAAGAAATTTCATCTGAAAGATGGTTCTGCAAAAGGATTCAAGTGCACACCTATTCTGCTCCCTGCTTGATGTACTAATGCTGCTCCACCGCTAGAAGCAAATGCCTTTTGAAGGCAGTTCAGAGCCACCGTGCAGTCACTTAGCTTTATAGTTTGCTAGCTGCATGTCATCTTTGAAGGCTGGGAAATTGCAGAGGCAGTACCGTGATTTCCAGCCTAGTGAGGCAGACGCTTGACACATTTCAACCCTTGCAATTAAAGGAGAAAAGCAGAACCGGGGAAATTCAAGCAGCATTTTAGCAATAGACCACTCCCTTATCAAGATGAAGTACAAGCATCACCCACAGATATATGCAGGATTGATGGTAAGCACAGGCAGTAAAAAATGCATGTGAACTTTGTTTGAGGAAGCCTCACACTTAGAAGACTTCATTTATTGCTCTTAGTCATTTACACACAATCTTCTAAAGCAAGGAGGCTCAAACATAATCAAACCCTGTGTGCAAATTACCAAGTCAAATGCTGTTGTTCTGTTCCGTTCTCTTTTAATATCAGAGTGTAACCCTCCCAGTGCAAAAATACAATCTTGTGATAAAATGACTAATACATGACTAAAGCCATTTTCTATTGTGCAGGCATAGCTCTGGGGATCATTTGTTTTTCATGGTAGATCCCTCAGACAGTGAATTCCCCTGGTGGTTGGGATTATATTAATGACCAGGACTGTTAGTCACCTCAAGGGAGCTGAAATAGGATGCCACTCTGGTTGCTATTATTAATTTCAAATGCAGGTGTGAAAATTAATTTCATGGGTATTTTTATCATTTCCTTTTAGTTAAGGATTAGAGTTTCTGAATGACCCAGACTCCGGATGGAGACAAATCTGAACCGAGTCTGCCCAGCACTCCTGTAACAGGGAACTAATTCTTATGCAGTAGGAGGGGGAAAAAAATGGGGTATAAGACTTTCCATCCCTTGCTTGGTGAAGACAGTTAATGACACTGAAAAATATCAGATGTCATCATGACTTTTACTTCTTTGCACCAACACTCTGCATTGCAATCCAGTAAATTGCAGGTTGTTTTCATTTCTGTGGAAGAATAACACATTTGCCAATAGCAGGAGGGAAAAAAGGAGAAGTTAAATATATCAAACCAAATCAAATGTAGCTGATTAGAAAGCTACAGTTTCCATTTGCTGGCACTGGCACTGTTTTCACATAGATTTTCTGACAGATGCTGCTATATCTCCATAGTTAAGAAGACAGCTTGAGCAGCCAAGCTTCTGCCACAGAAATCAAACCTGGCATTCTTAACCACAGGTGAAGTTGGGCCATTGAATTTGGGGAATGGGAGGTGGAAGGCTGAGAGAGGAGCTTAGCTGGAGAGGACACGAGATGTAATTAGCTGGATGCATTATGGAGAGGCAGGCTGGGAAGGGGGGAAACCCCCTCTCCCAGTTTCTGCCCATGATAAAGCTTCAACTTCTGCCAGTTCAGCTGATGAAGGTGTTGGCTCCAAACCTGTCCCATATTCACTGACACCTCCTCTTGCCAGAGCTTGGTGAGTAATGCTCAGAAGATAAGCAGGTTAGGCCAGATTCAGTCAGATAATTAAAGGTTGGAGGTAACATAAGAACCTTATGTGCTCTTATATGCATAGCTCATCTGGGGTTTTGATTTATAATACGTTGTGCTCATAACCACCTTTCATCCTACAGCTCTCCTCATGTATAAGGCATCTCTGTTGTGTGGGCAAGCACTCTACATGCACCAGAGATGGACAGAGTTCCAGAACTCCTCCTCAGGGGGTGCACGGCTCGAAGCTCCTTTTTCATCTGTGCCGCACTCATCAAGCTCTCCATCTGTCTTTATTTCTAAGTGTCTCTCGATATTGCTGCCATGCAAAGCTTTTTGACCTGATCTCTCTCCTCATGCACCTCCCGCAGCTGTTTCTATCAGTGCCACCCGAGTGCAGGAAACGCTGCCGATTGGAACATGCTTCACTTTACACCTCCCTCCCTGTGCCAAGAGTGACCCTCCCCGTGCAGAGGAAGAGCAGGGGAGGGCTCAACGCCAGCCCTACTCTGTTATAATGAACCTTTTTAGGTCATGTAAGCCAAGAACCTTGTGTTGTTACAGACCCCATCAGTTACTTCAAGCAGTTACCGTGTTTTACTGTTTACAGTGAATAAGCCCAGAGCATAGCACTCAGCCCATTGCACGCAGTGCAGTTTATCACCAAAAATGAACGAGTCGGTGCCATCTCGCACTTCAAGACATTAAATCACAGATTTGTTTAAAATTTACTGATGTTCGTAACTTTTAATAAAGACCGTCTCAACCTTCACAGTTATACATCAAAACATCACATCAGAATCATGCCCTCCTCACCACTTACTGATGGGTGACTTTAAGGAGATAGCGTAGAAAATTTACTTATTTTTTCATGCTGCCACTGCAGCCATTCCTTACTGCTGAAATAACTTAATGCGGAACAGAAGGGAGAAAAGCAGCATAGATTCTTATGAGCTAAAATAGATATAAATGCAGAGTGCATATTGCAGAACATTATCAGGACAGCTCAGGTGCATAACATTAATCTAATTGTTTTACTCTCTTCCCTTAGCTAATACTAGTTTTCTGCCTCTGTAGAGTTTTCAGATTAATTTCTGCGCAAGTTTTTACCAGGTTCTATATTTACCCACTTCAGCTAATGTCAGAGCAAATACCACACTGTATAGCTAAATGTGATCACCCAAGTTATAGATGATAAATTCCACCATAAAGTTTGATAAAATCTTTATTGCAATTTCAGATTTTATTTCTTTTAGATAAATAGATTTTTTTAGCATCAAAATGTCTTCATTGATTTTTACATTTAGGCAAAGCCATTCATGAAGATTAGTAAACTAGGGCATGCATCATGAAATAAGCACAGTACAAATCTTGTGACACCAAGCTTTAGACACATACTAGAATCACCTGCAGTTTTTCATTTGCACCTCCTTGCTGTCTTCCCTCCAAATAAAGAAACTTTTTCTGGATAATGCAAAGTTAATTCAGACTATTTCTAGCATTTTACAAATGTTATAAGCAAGCAATGGAAATATTTTGATTGCTAAAAAGCCGTCACCTCATTTGGACTCAGGGTACAGAGAGCAAACTCACGCACTCAGGTGCAACACCAATGCTGCATCTTCCATATAGTGACTGTCAGGCACTTCCAGGGAATAAAGTCGAAGCAGCTGCTAATACCTTGCAATTCCCAGAGCTAAAACACAAGCCCTCTTGGATGTGACACAAAAGCAACCAAAATATGTGTTTAAGCCTGCCTTTTCAAGGTACTTTTATTCTAATTTAGCAACAGAAACTTTACAGTCAAATGAATACAGGCTGTACATTCAGAGTCTGTGCAGAATGGCAAAATAGGAAACTGTACAGCAAAAAAAACCCACTATTTTTTTCCTCCCTTCTCCTCTGCACAATTTTGAAACAGGGCAGCTCTGGTGGTTCCAGTGACACTAATGCAAAACTGCAGAATGAAGAAAGAAGCAAGTTTTATTAACAGAAAGAATTCTACATAAAATATACTGGAGCTGATGGAGGAAAGGAAGAGACAGCCAAGATGTTCAGCTGCAAGTGGAGTCCAATTTGATGCTCAGCATGAGTTTAAAGGGAAAATTTTCTCAGCCTTAAAATAAAAGAGCAGTATCAGATGCGTGTGGGGCAGAAAACTGTCGTCACAGAAATGGATTGTACCAGGCTCAGGAAAAGCATGAGTGGCAAAAGTAGCTCATTTTACTGCTACATTTATAGATGTGCTCATTTGAATGCTCCCAGGAGGACTAGCTTTATGTGTCCAGACAAAATACACAGGCATCCCAGCACGCAGATGGTAAAACCTGAGTGCAAAGATGACCCAACACAAGTGAATTTTGAGTTTGATTTTTGAGGAGCAGACCTGTATTCTTGCCAGCAGATCTGCTGATGTCCTTCACTTCTTGTAGCCCTCTGACTTAAACAAATTGCTAACATCAAGGACCCGATCCTGCTTCCATTGCAATCAATACAAGTTTTGTCATTGGTTTCAATGGGATCAAGAATTCAATCCTGCAGTTCTTGAAGTCAATAGAGTTGAGGTTTTCTTTGCATAAGTAAGGTTGCATTAATACTGTAGGAGTGGGCTTAAATTATATTGATTATTTGGATTTAAAGCCAAGCATAGACACAGGATTAGGGGAAAGAGAGAAATGTTTGAAAAAGTGAGTTTAGAGCAGCATATGTTCATGGTGTGGACCAGGTCAGCAGGAATGCAGCTGGAGCAAAGGCTGCAGTGGCACAGTCTCAGCCAAGTTCATCGGGAAGTACTGGGGGAAACAGAGGAAAGAAATTCACTGTGGAGATCCTTTTTCATCTGCTCCTTCTAAAGTAAACCTTTGAGTCACTCATTCTTTATTAAAAATAAACAAAACATTGACAGAAGGAATTACTGTCACATACGTACACACAGTAATTGATTCTGCTTCTTTGCTGCAGCTTCTTTCCCCTCTTCTCCGATACAGGGTTGTTCTGTGTTTCTGTAACACCACTGGCATATAAGAATTTATTGTACATATGTTTGTGTTCCACTTAGTAAAAAATACACCTATATTTTCAGATAAACTTAGTAATTCATGAGGTAAGTGACTATTCATGCTAATAAGGGAGAAATATATTCTAAAGCATAATGCATTACATAAATTTGAATGCAAAATGTTCAATTATGAAGTAAATACAGGTAATGCAAATAGTAAATTACATCCAATAAAAATATATAAAGAATGTGTCTTCAAAGACAGAGGCTTTTATTTGAGTCTGTAAATTGTTAAAAAAGAATTAATAAATACTGAATTACTCTTATGATGATTTAGTTCCTAATTCACCAATCCATAATGACTCCCAGTAATCAGACTGTTGTTTCATGCCCCCCTATGTAAGGCTGGACTGTTTCTTCAGCAATTTTATCCCTACCAGATTATCTCGTCTGATTCTATTAATTCTTTCCCATAAATCTGCTAACAGTGATATGTGATTTACTTACCCTGTTAACTGATCTGAAGACTGTTAAAAGGATTTATCTAGCCCTGCACCTAGGAACAGTTTATGCCTTATCACTCTGTTACTCTGAAGAAGTCTTTCTGAAATCAATTTGGCTGGTTTCATAGTTAAATTCAGCGGACACTGTTTAGTTCTGCACCATAAAACAAGACACAAGATAAACAAAAGGAGCAGTAACTGTACTTAATGTGTTGGTCTTGATATGTGTTTAAGTTATAACAAATTACACTCTGAGTCCATATAACTCATAACCTGCACATTCTCTTCTGCTAAATCTTCTGTGTGAGATACACACACTTGCAGGCGTCAGCGATGGAAGTTCCTGCACACACTGCTGGCATGCTCATCCCAGTACAGGCCGACCAGAGTGTATTGGGAGTTAATGTTTCACATCCCCCTGCATGATTTGTCAGAACACTCTTCCACAATAAATATGTGTTAGTTTGAAGGCTTATGAACCAGATCAGCAGCAAACAGGGAGCAAGCAGGGCTCCACATTGTGTCGTCGAACAGCGATGCTTAAAAACAAACGGGAGAAAGAGGCTGTGAAAGGGACGCTGGAGTTTTCCCTCTGTGCCTGGCTCAGGGCAGGATTGTTACAAACAGTGGTGGGAAAAGGGAGCAGTCTGGGGGAATTGGCCTGCGATAATTGTGGAAAAACTGGAGACTGAATAGCTCTAATTGAAATGAAAGTGTGTGATTGTTATGGAAGAAACACTGTTAATAGAGGACTGTAAATGTTTAGACACCCATTGTGAATAGCCAAATAATAAAGAAAAATACTACTAAAAAGAGAATTACATAGCGTAGGGAGGAGAATGTTGCTTCTGAAGGTTATCCAAAAATTGCTAACAATCTTTTTTTCTCTGCTGTGCTAAACAGCAGAGACATTTTGGTGCAGCAGTTCTGTGTAACAATCACACAAGAACAATAGTGTACAACTAATAATTTTACTTGCTATTCTGGTAGGTCAGAGCTTCAATTAATTTGCAGCTTACATTGGTATCAATTAAGGGATGGTCCCCATTAGCTCACACAATTTCATGTTTTTTGTCTATAGTTCAGAGTTTACTTAGGAAATTTACTCATTTGCAAATGTAGCACTTTGAATCCTCACGTCCAAACAAACTGTTTTATGGGGCTGAAGCCACACTTCCACAGCCATCTATCAAACAGGCAAGTGAAATACTATGACTGTGTGTTCTGAAAAGCAATAACCTTTTCATTTAAAAATATTAGCACACATTTTATGTCTCTCATAGGTGCGCATGTTAAGTGATATACAGTATCACATTCATCTTGCTCAGGGAAAAAAAAACAAATACAGGGAATTAGACTGTCCTGGGAGGATTTATGCTTTGAGCCTTGAAGTTTTGTTGATTCCAACAATGGAAAGAAATAGGAAAGCCAGCCCGAATACTTAAGTTGTATTAACTTTGTCATGAATCGCAATCTGTAAGATAAAGCTAGCAGATGTCCACAGCTCTGTGTATGTGCGTGTGTTTTGGGACTGTGCAGAACTCCATTTTAATTTTGCCAGCGATGCTGGTAGCATTTTTTAGCTTTACAGAATTGCCTCTATGATCATTTCTAGATGTAGTTATCTTCCTAAATTTGCAGTATGCCCTACCTTTCTTAGCTGCCAGGAACAGTACATGCTGTATGACTTTCAGATGTTAGTACTGGCACTCGTACTGATAATGGCATAGTCAGAAGATGTTAACCATTTGTAAATCCACTAGCCAAGCGCTATTTTCTAAGCAGAGATTCCTTGGCTTTTGCAAATGATGATTTTCACAGTCGGCGAAAAATTACCCAGAGACTTGCCCGCACCTACAAAGTAATACCCTGTGTGCAGTTATAAATAGCAAACTCCGAGGGGGAAGGGACTGGGCAAGGGAAGCAGGGAGGATTTGAAGTACAATGTTCAAGAAGCTGGTTTAATATATGACCAAGTGTCAGAAGTCAGGTTTCTGAGAATTACTTTTCAGATAAACAACTTTATAGCACTGCACTTAATCTTACTTACTAGAGACATCTCATTTATCACGGAATTACAAGTAACTTTAATTCTATCGATATTCCCATAAACCCCGGCCAGAAAATCGAGCATAGCAGCCCCGGAGGCTGCGGCGTTCCCCGGCCCACAGAGGAGGACCGCACTGCGGTGGGCCTGGCTGGGCCGAGCCGCGCCGGTCCCGGTCCTGGTCCCGGGCGGGAACAGAGACGACTGCGGCGGGGCCACCTCTCGACGGCGGGACCCGGCCCGGCCGCACTGTGGCCCCGCACAGGTCGGGGACCGTCTCGGCACTGACCTTTCGACGAGAGATGGCGCTGTCGAGGTTTAAACCGAGCCGATCCGCCGCTCCGCGTCCAGCCCGCTCGCCGTTTCCACGGCCCCCTCGGCCCCGGCCCCATCCCCCTCCCGGAGGATGGGGGAGAGGGGGGGGAAGGTGAGGGAGGGGAGGCTAAAGTAAATACAATTAGTTCTAAGTGTATTAAATTAATTAGTACGGGCCACCAGTCCAACTGCGGGGGGGAAGGGAGGGGATGGAGCGCTTGCAAACTTGCAGGGCTTTCGCACCTCTTGGCAGGGAAAAGGGGGGAATTGATGCCCCGTCCCCGTGAAAAAAACATCGCTCAGTGACGAGGGAGCGGAGCGGAGCGAGTGGCAGCCAGCAGGCACGGGGGAAGGCAAAGACCGGCCCGTAGCAGGTACCCGCGGCTGGCACAGCGGCCCCGCGCTGCGAGCAGCCCCTGCGGCAGCGCCGCGTTCTCGGGTCCCTGCAGGGTCCCGGCGCCCGGTGCTCCCCGGCGGAAGGAGCTCTCCCGCCGCCCCGCATACCCGCATCGTTCTCCCGAGCGGGGACAGCTCCCAGGCACCCCAATCCGGGGCAGGGCTCTCGCCCGAAAGCGCGCAAGGAGCGCGGCTGCCGGGACCGACCCGGCGCGATAGCGAAGCGGAGCGGAGCGGCCCCCTCCGCGGCCCCGTCCCGGACCCGCTTGCCCTGTGAGTGCTGCGGGCGACGGTGGGTAGGAAGGGGTTAAGGCGCTCCCCAGCTGACAGTCAGCTGATGGGGCCCTGATTGACAGCTCCGAAAAGTTTCCTTGTTTCTATACTATTATGCTAATGAGGGCCGGGAGGCGGCAGCTCATTGGCCCGGCGGCCGAGCCAATTTCCCATTTGACGTCAGGAGCGCTATAAAACTCAGCAATGCTTTTAAACTCTCCTGCTGGATGAAACCTTTAAAATATTTTTCATCTTCTTGCTGTAGCTTTGGGGTCGAGTGTTTTTTGCGTTGTTTCCCCCCTTCTTCTCCTTTTTAAACTGTTTTTGTTATTTTAGTTGCGATACCGACTTTGATTTTTTGTTTCTTGTTTTCCTTTTTTGCCTTCGCTTCTCTTTTTCCCTCCTCCCTTCCCCGATGAACGTCTCTTCTCGCTCTGCACTTTGCATGAGAAAGCCCAGAGGAAAGGGACCATGAAGTGTTAAAAATAACAAAACAAACCAACAACAACAACAAATTTACTCGCAACACCACCAGCTAACACTTCCAGCTGCAGTTTGCAAGCTGCAAAAAGAGAGAGGAGGCAGAGAAGGGAGGGAGAAAGGAGGAAAAGGAGGAAAAAAAAAAAAAAAACCCTTTATGCAAAAGGCGAATAGCAAGAGCCCCTCGCTCTGATGCATCAGCGGCAGCGGAGACTCTGCAAGGGATAACGCGGAGCGGGAGCGCCGGGGCGAATTGGAGCGGAGGCTGCGCGGGGCCGTGGCGAGAGGCAGAGGCAGGAGAGAGCGGAGCGGAGCTCGCCAAAAATCAAGCTGGCTCACCCCGTGGCAACTCAGAGCAGTCCCCTCGCTCCCGGAGCGCACCCTTTCTGGAGGACTCTCAGCAGCAAAAGGATGGCATCAGAACTGGCAATGAGCAGCTCCGACCTGCCCACCAGTCCCCTGGCCATGGAATATGTTAATGACTTCGATCTGATGAAGTTTGAAGTGAAAAAGGAGCCGGTGG
Source organism: Agapornis roseicollis (assembly GCA_002631895.1). Lineage (NCBI taxonomy): Eukaryota > Metazoa > Chordata > Aves > Psittaciformes > Psittacidae > Agapornis > Agapornis roseicollis. The sequence goes on along the minus strand of NDXB01004177.1, from coordinate 175,395 downwards.
AGACCGATCGCATTATCAGCCAGTGCGGCCGCTTGATCGCCGGGGGATCGCTCTCTTCCACCCCGATGAGCACGCCCTGCAGCTCGGTGCCCCCGTCCCCCAGCTTCTCGGCGCCCAGCCCCGGCTCCGGCACCGACCAGAAGACCCACCTTGAAGACTACTACTGGATGACGGGCTACCCGCAGCAGCTCAACCCGGAGGCGCTGGGCTTCAGCCCCGAGGACGCGGTGGAGGCGCTGATCAACAGCAGCCACCACCCGCTGCCCGGCGCCTTCGATGGCTATGCTAGAGGGCAGCAGCTGGCCGCGGCCGCCGGCGCCGGCGGCTCCGTGCCGGCCGAGGAGATGGGCTCGGCGGCCGCCGTGGTGTCGGCGGTGATCGCCGCGGCGGCGGCGCAGGGCGGCGCGCCCCACTACCACCACCACCACCACCACCCGCACCACGGCGGCGGCGGCGGCGGCGGCGGGCACCCCCACGCCGCGGCGCCGGGCAGCGCGCCGCCCTCCTCCGCCTCCTCGGCCGCTGGCTCCGGCGGCGGCGGCGGTGGCGGCGGCGGCGGCGCCGGGGGGCTGCACCACCCGCACCACGGCGGCGGCGGCGGCCTCCACTTCGACGACCGCTTCTCCGACGAGCAGCTGGTGACCATGTCGGTGCGGGAGCTGAACCGGCAGCTGCGGGGCGTCAGCAAGGAAGAGGTGATCCGGCTGAAGCAGAAGAGGAGGACCCTCAAAAACAGGGGTTATGCCCAGTCCTGCCGCTTCAAGAGGGTCCAGCAGCGGCACGTCCTGGAGTCGGAGAAGAACCAGCTGCTGCAGCAAGTGGAGCACCTAAAGCAGGAGATCTCCAGGCTGGTCCGGGAGAGGGACGCCTACAAGGAAAAGTACGAGAAGCTGGTCAGCAATGGCTTCAGAGAAAACGGATCCAGCAGTGACAACCCTTCCTCTCCAGAGTTTTTCATGTGAGTGCCCACAGCCTTGCCACCTTAACTAAAAGTTCTCCGTGTGAGTTGTTGTTGGGGGCTTTGCTAGAGCGACAACCCGGCTTGCCACCTTGTATTACCTTTTTTTAAAAAAAACAAAACTCAAAACAATTTTAAAACAAAGTTGTGTTTTGGGGGTTGGTTATTTTCTTTATTTTGTCTTTTCTTTCTTTTTTTTTTTTTTTTTTTTTTTTTTTTTTTTTTTTTTTTTCTTTTTAAGGTGGGCTGTCTCCGTGTTGGCCAACCAAGTTCTACATGAGTTTCTTTCCTGTTTATTATTTTTTTCATTTTTCTAGGGGCTTGCTGTTGTATTTCCTTTTTTCTTCTTAAATTTAAAAGACCCAACTCGCCACCAACTCAGTTCTTCATTTGAAGCTTGTTCTTCTTTGAAACCTGCCATCCACATTATATATATATATATGTTTTTAAGTTCATGAGGTTTTTTTATTTTGAGCTTGCTGTGTCCAAAAAAAAGTCAGATTTTTCTTTTTTTTTTTTTTGCCATCCTGAG
>NDXB01004177.1:143593-164532 GCA_002631895.1 Agapornis roseicollis | reverse complement strand
TTTAAAAAAAAAAAAAAAAAAAAAGAAAGAAAAAAAGAAGAAAGAAAGGAAAAACAAAACAAAAAAAGGAGCTGTTGCTTTCAGTGGCATGATGAAGGGACCATTTCAATGCACCTGTCCCACGTTCGGGAGCTATGAGGTAAAGGGGTCATTCAACTGGTACCAAATGTGCAGTGGACTTCTGTTTTCAAAGCTGATCTGGAATCAGAATGCTGAAAAAGTGCCTATAGTCTGTCTTCTTCTTGTTTCTCAGATGCAAACTGATCAGACTTCTTGTTTATCCTTGCTCTGATTATGCTGTATAGTTACAATGGATGGAGCTGAAGTATTCCCACAGACGGCTTCTAGAAAATATGTGTGTGTGCTTGTGTATGCACACTCAGGGAGAGAAAGTTAAATAAAGAGGACACACCAAAATACCCACATTTAGGAAATGTGGATTGACTCATTGACTTATCTCACTTACTGTACAAGGATCCACTCTATGTTGATTCTTTTGTTTTAAATTAGATTTTAAATATGTGTTGACAGGATGAATTTGTAACTGCAGGGAGAAATGACAGCTCTGCTTTTGTTATTAAACTACTGTCTGGAAAATAATAGAGTGTGTACAAAAATTGATTATTATTTTGCCAATTATATTAGTGCAGCTAATAAAAATCATTAAGAGAGAAATGCAGGAAGCTACAAGCTTTGAAGTCCTAGAAGCTGATATTCACTGGTGAGGCAAAAATATGAGTTTTTAAGGTAATTTGTCAGTAGGAATCTCCTGCTATTAATGTGAAGTAAAGACAAAATTTGTGAGCTAGAAATGTTTCCCTTCAAACTGTGTTAATTTTCCCTTTACTCACTCACAGCCAGTGAACAATACAAGAGACATTCTAAATTTGATTTAGGATTTGAACATAAAAAGTCCTGTTCTATACCATAGTGGCACGACAGACATGTTTTACAATGTTAAAAATTCCTTCTAATAATGTTTTATTTTTAATCTATTTACTAAATTAGGTACCCAAGAGAATCGTCTACAACGGTGATGTGAAAATCCTGTTACCTGAGGTCAAAACAATAAAAAAGGTATGTTTCCATTTTCATTAGCAGTCTGACATATTTCAGAAGGGGTGGTAATTTAACTGCTTTGTTTTCTGCTGCTAAGACAATGCTTTTGGTCCAGCCCCGGGGAGCTGGTGACAATTGGTGGTGCAGTTTCCTGGGCTTTCAGATGAGGCTGACTTTCAGGTGCCTGCAAGAACCATTTGTAATGATGGGACTTTGTACTTTTGTCAGCCAGGCAGCTCTCCCGTGTCCCACAACTCATATATAATCCTTTGCAAATGTTTTCTTTCTTTTCCTTCAAATGGTAGCGTTCAGACATCAGCTATGGGGATTAAGGGTGGGTCTTCTGAAGATCTCTCTCAGATCTTGATGAAAATCATGAGTCTGCGTTAGGCACCTTCTGTACTTATAAATTACAGTCGAGTTTAATTCACAGCACTGCGTTCCTCTGGAAATTCATGTTCATTCAGTCTGTCAACATTGACTAAAATATACTCCACTAATGAAAATGTGGGAATTAAAACTTTCAGTCCTTTCCACTGCTAGACTCAAAACAGGCACTTTATTTTTCCCATGGAATCTGATTTTTATTGACCTTGACTATAAAAAATACTAACTGGCTTAAATGAACACCAAGGTTGTAATGGCAGATTCCTGTATGGATTTTTTTTTTGAAACCTCCTATTTTTGTTAAGGACACAGGCTGCCCTACAGCCTACCACACTTTGATCGACAGTTACATGCTATTAGAAAGCAGTTGAATTTTATTAGCTACTGGAATTAGGCTTGTTTTATTCTATATTATTTGTTATTTCATGTTATTTAAAATCTAAGTGAGGGTAGGCAAGATGCAATTGGTACTCTACAATCTATGCTGTATAGCACCAGGAGGTGTTCTTGGTGTTTAGGCTGCAGGAATAGGTTTCTCAAGAAGCACCAGAAAAGGTTAATTTTGATCCTGATGCTCCTCTCACTCTCCTGAGGAACACCCAGATAGGGGTTTGCCTGCAAAGCAGTGTTGTTCCTGTGTTACACCACTGTAAATGAGAGGGAAACCAGACCACTTATTTTTTTTTTTTTTTGTGAGACCTGAAAGTGCAGTATGCTTTTTACAAGAACAGAGCCAAGTCGTGATTCAGCCGAAGTAAATGCATCAGGTACGTGTCTTCATTGCAGAGGTGGAGCATGTGTTCCATCACCTTTTTCCTAGTGTAACAGTTCTAATGTCAATAATCCCATAGGAGAACTTTTGTGGTTCCTGTAATTTATACATGTAACAATTAGATTCGTATAAGTAAGTGATACACATTCTTCTTATCCATATAATAATAGTTATACATATATGTTATCCATATATATATCTCTCCATATAAAAACAAAAGCTTTCTCCATGACGGACACTTGTGATCTCAAGACTTGCTTAGCCTGCTGCTCCACAAGACAATTCCTTGTGCCTTCCCTACAATATTTTGTGGTTACACGTTCACATATTATAGAAAAAAGCAAAATCTGTTACTTTTAAGCAAATAGCTCTCAGGTCTCAGAAGAGTTAATGAACTTTTATGGCAAGTTCAGACAGTTCTGACCCCTATGGTAATATTTCATCTAAGGTTACTGTTGGGAGAGAAATCAAATTTCAGCTCTGAACGTGATTGACAGGTGAAAGCAAGAGAGAGAAAAACGTCTGGTCAGATGGGGAATTTGGGAAGGAGAAGGACAATTCAGGGAAGTGTCTCTGTGATATTAGGAATAATAAGCTTAGATATGAAAACTCCAACTCTCCATGCTGTCGGGAGGTATGATTACTTGATATTCACGGAGGTGGTTCAGTTGGGGTAATTTAAGACTGTACATTTATAATAGTGGACAGTAGTATCCATGATTTAACTTACTAAATTGTCTTCTTTGAAAGAATTACATTATTTCTGGCATACTTTTAGTGTTTCAAGGCAATTCATTTTATGAGTGGAACTGGAATATTTGGTGATCGCTGGTTAGGTGGTTCTCACCCTAAAGTCTCTCAAGGGTCAGACAGCAGCAGGGTTTGTGGGGTCACTTGGTGGTGTTGCTCCATGTCCCCATGCCTGAGCAGGAGGTGCTGGGAGATTTCAAAGCAAGCACTGCAGGGTGAAATTAGTGTTTATGATATATGGTGTCACGCAGATTGCAAACCTAGTTGCTATCCCATAAAATCCCACTGAGAGTACATTGTGGTATTTTATAAGGCAACCGTTATTTTCCACTCTTCTTATTTTTTTGTCTATTCCATCCCCTAGCAGCTTTGGGAAATATCCCATACAATACATACATAACCTCGACATGTTTTGTCCTACTTCAGTGTATTTTGATTGCAGGAGAGCTTTTCCATCCTTCAGCATCATGGAATGAGCAGGAACAGAGTATCTTTCTAATTATTTCCTGACCAGCATGATGATGCTGGAAAGTAGAATTTGCTTCTAATGTAAACAAAATTGTAGCCAGAATTTCTCTTAAAAATGAAGTGTGAGAAAAAAAATCTGTTGTTTTGTATCTGTGTGGGTAACACTTGATGTTTCAGTTTTCAAAGAGGCTCTGAAGGACTTCTGTGTTGCTCCAAGGGCAGGATGTGGCAGTGAGGGACCATGGGATCTAAACTGCATCCTATCTACATCTCAGGTGAGAGGAAAGGTCCTGGGTGGGCTCCTGGCCCCACTGCAGGCTTTGGTAAGGTGCCTATTGAATTACTACACTTCTACCACAACGGGATTGTCTACAGGGCAGGTTGTACAAATAAAAAGCAAGATCTGAACTCATATCACAGTAGCTGTGCTGTGAATTCCCTGGATGGATGTGCTTATTTGGGAGTAAGGATGTATTTCCCCCCCCTTCAATATAGCCTAAGCTGCTTTCAAAATAAAATAAATTAACCAGGAAAATCCACTTTTACTCTAGAGGAGGAGTGTCCACACAGGGAATGAATAGCACTGCAGTATAGTTTACTACCTAATTTCCCCATATGGATGAGCCCTAAAACTAAGGAGAGAATAAGGGGCAGTAAAGAACAGAAATATATTTTCTGTTCCTTTTCCAGTTTACCTCTAAGACCTTTCACACAGGGGAAATCATGGAACTCTTAAAGTATACATTTACTTACTTTTCACTGCTATTCCTGCATTCACACATGCATTTTTAAGAGAGATTTGTGTTTTGTGCAAGACCTTTTGCATCCTTACACTGTTCATGTGTATTTTTGATGTGCAGTCCAGTCAGACTGTTGTTCATGACATCATTTGTCTTTTCGTGGCCATAGCCTGTGATGTTAAACCGTCAAACTTCACTGCAAACTAGACTTTATTGCCTTAGTTTCATTCCTGGACGATATGTCTGATAAAATTGAAAATTAGATCTAAGAACTGTAAATGTAGTAAAATTTCTTTGCGTATGAGTGATTTATTTTTAACTTTCCATTGTTGAATGAGCACCCCCTGTAAAAATGTCTTTATTTTCCGAAGCTGATGTGGAGATAACTCCCATGAAATATTATTGGCAAATTTCCCTCCTCAGTCAATGTGAGCCTTGTATGTGTTTTTCAAACAGATGTGCTATTTTAAGCCTAAACGAGTATCTTTTATTTCAAATGGGATATGTTATTCTTGGTTAAAAAATTGATAGTAACCTCCCTCCCTCCCTTTCCTCTCCACATACATATTTCATACAATTTACAGGTCATTTTACGTAGGTAGAAAGAATGTTCTCTAATACTTACAAAAAACGTAACCTCACTATATCTCAAACTCCTCTGTAAGTCATTCGTATGAATTCAAAGTATGAAAATATCTTGAGTCTTTATGAGCAAAGAGAAAGTATATGCCTTATATGACAGCTTTTACTCCCCTTAAATTCCCAGCATAGTCTATTTAAAAGTTTCCACTACATTTAGAATAAGCTCTGAAATATTTTCCAGTGATGTGGTTTTTGCTCTTGTTTAGTTCTAATAGAGGATTTTAAATTAAGTGCTAAAGAAAAAAAAGAAAGAAATATTTTTAACATCTCTTCTGGGTCTTCTAATTTGTGCCACTTACCAAATGATTCACACTGTACCAAAATACAGGAGATTGATGAGACAGGAGAAGTACTGATTTAACATCCCACATATAAAATTACTTCTGAAGCTTCCACATATAGTTCCGATGTTTAGAGAGTGAAGAAACAGGGAGTTGGGAGTTGCAGTCTGACTCACTTGTGAGACTTTGACCCAGTTATTTGATTCTAGATTCAGCAAAATACTGAAGCACTTTAAACTTGTTATCTGAGGTTTCTTCTAAAGGTCTGTTACTGTTGATCTCTTTATATCTCAGTTTACACAGTTATAAACCTAGATAATTAATTCTTACCTTCTAGGCTTTTGTGGGAGTTAAAAAAATAGCTGTAATGTTCCTTGAAGCCCTTTAATGAAAGCTGGTGTGTTGAAGTACTTGTCATTTACCTTACTTCATACCCTAGGAAGAAAAATCATTGGTGTTGCCCAAGTCCCAAGCACCATTTCTGCCAGGATGAGCATTTAGCCTCCCAAGCACACCAGGCACCCAGACTAGGTGCTTTGGGAGCTGGTAATTTTCTGAATTACACATAATTTGGCTTTACCCTGGTTTTGAACGAGTCAAATGTAAGCAAAACTATGGCTCAGTTATGTGCCCCCTCTCTCTCTTAAACACAATGTATCTTTAGTACCTCTATGTACACAGCATATGTGGAATAACACTTGTGCCCCTGCAAGACATGCAGAGGTCACACTGTCCTTGTAATTCCTCCCTTTTCTGCCATTACCTTTATTTCCCAAGGTTCGAGCCATTATCATTCAGCAGTTGTGCAGCGTTTCTTCTCTTCTACCCCCAAATTATTACTATTTCCCTCCTACCTTCTACCCCTCCCAAGCCATAACGGAGTCCTCAGCTGTAAATTTGCTAACCATAAAGATTTTTGCTTGAAATGTGTTGAAAATGCTCTCTGTGTGGGAAAAAAAAGAGCCTATGAACAACATGCTGTGCCATGCTTCAGCGTTGCACTTCTACAAGGAAGATAATAAAGATATTAGCACTCATATAATTTCAGATAGGAAATGAAACCAGACATGAAAGAAACACTAGCTCCAGCTGTTGAGTGGGAATCAAACTAGCTATGGGAATTACAGGTACTGTCACCGGAGACAGCCTGACTTCTGAGAAATGACCTCAGGTGTAGGAGCTTGCTGTGGCCCCTTGCAGATATTAACACCTAATTAACAATCTGTGAGAGCATCCTACATCTTAATCACCAGTGAGGTGAGAATGACAATCACAAGGAGGAGAAGAAGGAAAATGGTAATTTTTCCTCTGCACACATCATCTAATAACCATGGTTATTCAGATGCAGCTAAATGCGATTTCCTTTTAGTCATTTCTGTCTATTGGAAGGCACAGTAAGTTCATTTGCTAGCAGGTAGGCAGCGGAGGTGAGAATTGAATTGATCTGAGATACTCTGAAAAATTGACCCTGAGGTCATTCCTCGTTTAAATTGGGAAGTAAGGCTGAGCTTATGTCTTCTTTTTCTTCCCTCTCCCTACTCCCCCTCTTTTTGTGTTTGCAGGCATATTAGTCTGTACTGTGCAATTATTTAACCATACTCCAATGGTGGGGAAACTTGTTCCCTCAAAGTTAATCAAAATAAAGGGAGCTTTTGTTAGCAGTGATAGGTAATTAAATAGCTGACTTCATGTTGTGCAGAGGCATTGTGCAGGGTTATTGACATCCCAGAGCTGGGCTCCCCAGCTCTTCCGCATGCAGCCCAGAGTCACCAAGATTAAGGTGCAGGCTAAATTAGGGAAAGAAGGTGTGAAGGTGCGTGAATGATTAATGAGGCCAGGCTGCAAAGGAGAGGGGTGCTCTGTAGCATAAGCAGAGTCTCCCAGAAGGCAGGCTGTTTCCTTGGGGAGGGGTATGAATTTTAAAAGGATAAAATCATGTGTGGCATTTTTCCTTTATGCCTGTTATTTTCTGGTCATGGTTTTAGCCTGGAACAGCCCTAAGTGTGCATAGGAACAACCCACTTACCCAATTCATAGACCCGTAGGGCCAAAATCTGCTCCCAGTTTCCTGGTGTGAACTCTCAGGAGTGTGAGGGAGCTGATGGGGAGGCTCACCAGAGGGCTCATATTAGTAAAAAGCAAGGGAGAAAGTAAAGCAAAGGCCAGGTTCACTCAGTCCCACCAAAGCCAAGGCAGGAGTAGCTTCTCTAGGCTTGATGATGGTGCTCCAGCTTGCCTCTGTATCACTTGGGCAGGATCTGACAGAGTTTTAATGTAATGCCTTTTAATGGATGCTTTTATGTGCACTTCCAAACAGCTTTATGACAGAGTTAAAATGGCAGGCAGGAAGGGAGCAAGGAATACACACATACGTACTTCTCATAGACCTCATTCTGCATTGGCTCTACCCACAGCCATGTTCAGTAACACTCTCTTTCCATATTACTTGGACCAAAGTTGCATTCTAATAAAGAGAGAATGGCAGAGCAAAGAGTCTTGAATTAATCACTCAGCTTCCATGAAAACTCCTGTTGTTCTTTTCCAAGACAAGAGATAATCCCTATTTTTCCTGTTATGCTCACTTCTTCAACTCCATTAGCTTTGTTTCCATATGTTGGCCTTGCATTAAAAAATATAGAACTTGACATCTTGTGTCTTCTCAGCTAAAAAGGTATCAATTCCTGGACTTAATGTCAGCTGTACCCAGATCAAAGGCAAGAAACATAAAAGTTGACATATATTATTTATTTCATGGTTTACATCAATGAAGTTTCTCTCTTCCCTTTTTTGTTATTATTGCTGATGTTTTGCCCATAATGTTGCTCTTGCTTCTCAAAAGTGTTTGTCCCCTACAGACAAATATTCATATTAATGTAATCCATCAGCAGTTAACAAATGTGAGCTCATGCCAGCGTTTCCCGCATACCCAAACATCCCATTGTTTTTGCATGCCTCTTTGGGTGTGAGAAGAATGCAGGATCGGGCCCCGGGGAGGGTGAAATTCAGAGCTGGAGACTGTCTCTCCCAGACCCAGAAATGCACGGGGTTGGTTTGAGCAGCAGCCCGGGGTGCTGTCAGCGGGAGTGGGAGATGCTGCATTCTCTCCCTGCATTGTGAGTTGCTGCAGAGGCAATGCAAATGCCAGGCTTTTAGGGAAGTGAAAGCACAAAAAAGACTGGGTTTTTTAGTTATTTGGGTTTCTTTCTGACCTGCTTTCTACATCTTTCTTGCCTGCTTTGGAGTTGTGAGTGAGGAATACAGGGTCTGGCTTACAGTTGTGGCAAGAAAATCACCTGAGATGAGTCAGAAATGTTGCTCCAACCTGTGCATCCCTCTGAACACTCAGTTTAGTGTGAAACTTTCAATTTTTTCCCTCTTTGTCAACAGCTATCACAGGTTTTACTTCCTGAGTTACAGAATCAGCTGAAATGCTGACTCTGATTTTGCCCCTTACCCTCCCACGAGCTATTTTTTTTTTTTTTGCTGCAATGAAAATAATAATGCTTGAGAAAGTTCCTTGGGATTTTTAGTTTGTTTTCTTTTGTTTAGTTTGGTTTTATTTTAAAGCTTGCTGACAATTGTCAAGTGTTCATTCTAGCAAAGAAGTCCTCAGAGGGTATAGCCGACAGGAGTCATTTGCAGTGCTCCTTAGAGCTCAGCTATTCAGCCAATGTGTGTCGCTTTACTATTTCTTTAAAATTTAATTGGTATCAGGCAATCAAGTGTCTCCAAATTTTTACCTCTTCAAGGCTGCAATAAAGCCACTTATAATTTATAATCAAAGTTTGGTATTGTTAAACTCAACTGTAAAACTGACTTCGGGGTTTCAGTTGTAAAATACATATATGATAAATATTGCAATGGGGCTTGAGTAGCACAGCTAACAACAGCACAGTGAATGCATCTACACACACACATATATAAATATTTTTGAGTGTGTGTATATATGTTTAGTTTCAGAGGTAAGAAAGATCTAAATAATAGATAGACCACTGGCATGTATTGTTTGTTGGTAGAATTGAAGCTAAGATAGATTTATAGCCCAAGTAGTTAATTTAAATGCAAAATGAAGTGTTAATTTACTAAAGTAATTTATGAATCAACATTATTTTTATGTCTTTATTTATATTTTCCTCTAATACGGAGCAGTGTAGTGTTCATTCTGGGTTTTTCTGTTGGTTGACTGTAGCGCTCCTTTGCTTAGATTTTTTTCTAACAAGGCAGCTCATTTAGAAAGAAATGTTTATGTGAAGTGCTTGTCAGTTGGCATTTTTACTGGTGCGCTAACCCAAAGGTAAAATATAAAGGCACGTCTTTTCCTTGCTGGCTTGTTGCTACTAGAAGGGTTCCTCCCTTGTTAGCTTGATAAATAATTTTACTAGCGGGAATCTGCTGAATTTTTATGCTTGCTGTCTATTTTCTGCTTGCTGCAAATAAATTCCAGCACTCAGAGGGCACTAAAACTCCAAACACATGGTATTTTCCGATTTTGGTGCTGGTTGCCTAAAATATTTATTTCATCTTGTGGTTTTAATTAAATATTATTTTTAAAAAAGAAAAAAAACAACAAACCCAACCCCCTGAATTTTGCAATTATTTCCAAATTAAGGTCCAGATAGTACTCAATATAAAGTCTTTGAGTTTAGATGCACATTATCACAGGTAAAATAAATGTGTAGTGTTAAATAAGTCAGTCCTCCAACTACCTAATAGCTTTCAGACTAAGTGCAAGGATTATTTATTGACTTATCATCCATTTAAAAATTTCCTATGATTTTTTATATACTTTTAAATTTCCCAGTTCTCAATCAAGAAAGGTAACTTAATTTGTGAAATAAATACTCTAGTTCAGTGAGAGAATTCACTGAAAATGTTTAGATTATGGGTATATACTGCACAGTTTATATGGCAGAAAAAAGTTGTTGAGAAATAAAACTGGGAGGTTAAAGAGGAAGAGACATTAGTTCACTTTTTTCACTTACATTTATTAAAAAATACGGTTTTATTAAAAAAATTATTAAAAAATATGTTTATTTTTGCAGTTACTGAAGCTGTATTCATTTTAAAATAGAATTTAATTCAAGCAAGAAAGAAAATCCCACCTCAGTGTCCCACACTCCTGGGGACTTTTTAGAGGGGGCTTTGCAGACTTGCATGGATTTAGGAGCTGGCTTTTTTAAGGCTTTTTCTTCAATAATGCCAGTGTTTGGATCTGCCTGAGGTCAGTCCCTCCAGCAATGCTTGTGGGTGCTGGTGGCAGGAGAACTGATTTCTTTTTGCTACCAACAGGATCTCTCCCTGCGGCTTCTATGGAGCAGTCACACATCTTCCCAACCAGCTGCAGGGGTGCAGCCAGCACCACTTCCTTGCATATCTGCACAGTTCAGGGGTGAGCAGTTAGAGGACCTGAATGCTCCATCCCATGCCCACCCTATCCCCACTAAGAAAAGCCTGTGTTGGTGGAGGGGAGCTGAGCAGTGTGCCCCTTCAGACATTCCCTCAAAAACCAAAAAGCCACATACCCTTGAAGATGCCAGGCAGAGCCACCCAAAATTTTAGAATTATTTACATATTTTTAGCACAATTCACCTCAAAGCAATCCTCAAACTTTGGCCCAAATTTTTGCATTCTTACACGAACCATCCTCCCATTCTTTTATTTATTTCCATAAGAAGCAGGTGACATGAGTGGTATAAGCCCATGCAGTAGCCTGGCTGTCCTGCAGACGCCAGCCTTTGCTTTTCCATGAGCACATCCCATATCGAGTAATTGTGTGGTGGGAAGAACTGATGTGCCAGCACTGAGAAGATAAGGAAAAAGCTGGGGCAGTGGGGGAAATTACCCCTGGGAGCCCAGCCATATAGCATCATAAATGAAATAGCGTTACAAGAAATCTAAGGAGGCGATGTAATCCATCCCTGTGCCACGAGGAAGGGTCAGACAGACTTACACTAACCCTGACAGATATTTCCATAACCTGTTGCTAAAGCCTCTTGTGGAGAGTGTGACACCTCCCTGGAGCCTCCCTGGCAGACCTTCACCACTATTCCTTCTCAAAAGCATTTCTCTTTGACTAACCCATAGATCCCTTATGTCCTGGTTACCTCAAACACAGAGGACATCCCATTCCTTTCCTTTTTGTACTGACCCTTTGCATATCTAAAGGCTGCTGTTATGGCTTGCTGCAGCCTTCTTTTCTTTAGACTAAAAGACTCCACATTTTTCAGTCTTTCTTCATAGGTTATGGTCATGACATTATTATTAAATATCTCCTCTGAAGAGTCCACATACAGTAAACTTCCTGGAATTCAATTTAACTGTGTTGAAAAGGACTGTGAGGATGCTGCCTGGAGGCTTTCAGTGTCTGAAAGGGGAATAATTTAATTCTTACTCTGATAACTTTAATTCTGCAGTCTGGAGGGTAGGGAGCTTTTCTTTACCTGGGAGCGTTAACTGCAGGCTGCCCATAAATTTACACTGGTAACAGGGATATTGTAGTGCAACATACAGTCAGATTTTACTGACAGGCTTTAGCAAGCATGTTTTAACATTTTATAATGATATATATACAAGTAAGAATGGGAGATAGGAGGCAGCCTCTGTGGTTGCAGGCAACACTTCGGGTTGTACCTTCATGGTGTTACATGTGGATTTTGTCACGTGAGTTTCAATAGCAGCTGAGCATCTACAGCCATCCACGCAGCACATTCTCTTCACTGGTGTTGCTGCTTGTTTCCAGTGTTTCAAAAGCTTCCAGCTTCAGCGTAGGTTTGCATAGATCCAGCCTTTCCTTTGTGACAGAAGGAAGCTTTCTCCAAAATGCCACAGATGAAGGTGGACCAAGGAGGTTTTTTCAGCCATCTGCACAGACCCGGGCTTTGCTGTTGGCTCCAAGTTGATTTTTTAAAAGTTGGAGAAGACACTAGAGCTCTTTCAGTGAAGATGCACTTTGTTCCTTGGAAAAAATGAGGGGAAACAGAGACTGCTAATTCTACTTTTCTTATTGTCTTCCAGTGTCTTGCCTGGGAGGAGGTTGGTGGGGAGATGTCCTGGAGCAAAACGAAAGAATTTAGTTGCAAGAAATTATTCCTCAGGGACTTGTCCCACATGCTTATACAAATTGCCTTGCAATAAGATTGACCAGCACAGCTTCCTGACTGAAGTCTTAACCGAACTCTGTCTTGAAAGGTGCTATGAGGGATGCAGTGGCACACAATGCCACCTCACCTATAAAGGAGGCACCAATCTGGAGATGAGATGTGACAGATTTTACTAATAATGGATGAAGTTTATCCCTGAAGGAAGATGGTGACTGGGGTATTCATACTTATAATACACCTTTGTGAGGGGAGTATAACATGTCCCTTTGGGATGCAAATACCTGTGATACCACCTCTCTTGCTTCATCTGATGTTCCACCTCTGCTTTGCATTGTGTAGCATCCCTTTTCTTATAAAACCTTTTTGTCCATCTGTATCCCCTCTGATCCAACTCAATCAACTTTAAAAGTTGTCTCATCCAAAAGTATAAACTTCCTCTATGCAGAATCAGGGAAAGCATCTAATAAGTGAGGCAGACATTTTAGCCCAAGAATTTCCTAGTTCTAAAGGAAGATCTCTTTAAGAAATACTAGCGCAGCTCGGTTATGTAGGAAGTATAATAAGGGTGACCTTGCCGAGCCATCGGCTCAAGTTAGAGATGTATGAAAATATATGCTTCCATCTTTAAAGAATGGAGTTAGGGACCAGTTCTTACCACAGGGAAGAAGAGAGAGGAAAATGTATTGTCTTCCCTTCAGTAGTTCATTTTTCTTCACAAAGTGATTAATGCATTACTATAGTGAATTTATTGTATAGCCTGATTACCATTGCATAATAAATCTAAACAACTGTGACTGTCACGGTAATAAGGCTGGCATGATTTTGTCCCTCTTAAAAAAGGTTTATAAGTTAAGCTTAACTTTTAGCTTTCTGCGTTTCTGTGATAAAATTTATTTCGGCCATTACAGCTCTATCTGTTTGAAACTGCACCAAAAGGAAATAAGTTGTTCAAAAGGATGGTATATTGTTGGGAGAGTTTTACCTTCACTCAATTTGCAAAAGAAACTGAATATCAGCATTAAAATGGAAATGGAGTTCAGGAGAAAATAATAACTCAGTTGCTTAAAAAAAAAAAAGTTGTAACATTTAAAAGGGAGTTTTCAAATATCAAGGATGGACAACCCAATTAAATTAACTGCATTATATTCACAGCCGTTAACACCTCGGGCTCAGCTTTTCTCAGGCTTCCAGAATTTGCTGAGGGCTTGTCTAAGCTTGGATGAGAGAATTCCAAGGAGCTTCAGGAAGAAGTGCTTGTGACTAATTAGAGTCCTTTTCTCTGAATTGTGAGAAAGCTGGTACTCCAGCATTAGTACTCTCATTGTGTGGAACCAGAGTCTGAGCAAGTGCTGGATTTGGGAAGAATCTTTTGGCCATGTGGGGACTACCCAGTGCCCAGGCTCCACTTCTCTTTAACCTCTCACTTTAGACATGGAGATCAGTTGTTGTTTTCCTTTCACTTCCTTCTCTCCATGAGCATACATGGAAGGGCATTGCACCTCTTGGTTCATCGTCAATTTGTCTTTCTCCCAGTCTTCTGAGCAAGGTTTGGGACCAAGGCAGAGGGTGTGACCAATTTAGTTGGTAGAAAACTCGGCTGACTCTCAAGCTGAGTAGTAGCTGCAAGTTGTAAGCAGCAAATTGCTTGTAAAAAGGTGCAATTGAAATTTCTTGCATAGTTGTATGGGTTTTTTAGTGTAAAGAAAGGCCACAAACAGATCTTGAGTCACTTGAGATTTCAACTAAAGCCTGCTGCAGCCGAACTCTGGGAATGACACCTTTGGATTAGGAGCTCCAGAGAAATTTTGCCTTCTGTAGTGAGGACATGTGAAGGTAATAAAGGTGACATTCTCTTCTCTAGCCTCTGAAAACCCTGCATTTTCTCATTGTGAAGAAGATATCTTAATTTTCCATTTCTGAAGACCTCCTGCCTCACAGATTCCGTGTTTCTATGTATGTATTCTTAATGGTCACGGTGGGAAATAACCCTCCATGGTGGTTGTGAGGTGGTTGGAAGAGCTTTCTCCCTGCAGTACCTACGTGACACCATGCCCTTTCTCAAATCAAAGCATTCCTTGATTTGGACTAGCAATACTGGTGTTTGGGTCTGGGAAACTGAATTCAGCCTCTCAAAACCATCAAGGCTTGCAATAAAGATTGGCATTAACTGTTAGCTTGTTTTTAAACAGTTGAGTGTCTTTGTCTGATTTTAAGTCCCTGTCTCCTGGAAGAAAAAAAGAATTTTTTATTCATTATGTTTAATATTACTAGTAATTATTCTCATTATATTATTTCACTTTTTCTCAAGTTACATTGTAGACTGTTACTAAACCAGTAAGGTTCAATGTGGTACAATGGTGGGGGAAACCAAAAGCTTTTGCACAGGGTTTCAAAGCTTCAAAAGCTTCTTTTTTTTTTCCCTCAGTATGTTGAACATCTTGAAAATAAACCAGCATGTTTCAAAAGAGAAGATAGATGTGCCTGCTCAAATAGGCATTGCATTTGGAATTGGTGCCTCTGGTTGTTAAACAGAATCCTTGTTTAATGTCCTCATTAAGAACCAGTTTTATGAAGATCAAGTAATTTACTTTTAAAGTAAATTAAAGTAAATTTCGCTGTGGTGACAAGTCAATAAAACAATGGAAGGCTCAAGTTTTTCTATCACCCAACATCTGTTCCTTGTTTTCCTCTAGATGTAAATGCCCTGTGTACAGCAATAGGTGAACAGAGTGAGAGCCTATAACTTTAATGTTTTGGTTTTAGTGGTGGTAATGTGGTTGGGTTTAGTTGTTTGTTTGTTTATCTTTTCGCTGTCCATTTTTGGAAAGGGTAATTTTGTAGTTTCCTGTGGCAGCACTTTCTGAGCTCCACTGACACAGGAGTGGTGACAGTTGATAGTTCTAAAGTTGTATTTTGTTGCTGGAAGCATAATATGCTGTTGCAGAGTAGCGTAAGTGGTGAGCCAGTCAGTGCAAAAGAGATCCCCGTCTTTTGTCCAAGCCACCCACACCACCAGCAAACACCTCAGAAGCAGAGGGTATTTGAATGCTCTCCAAGCCATGGTGGGAACTAGGTTGCAGAAAACCTCATTGAAACCACTTCCACATTTTACCCACGCTCAACCTGTTTGTCATGAAACGTCGTCTCAGAGAGAAGTCAGCAGATGCAAAACAAGGTATTAGACCCATTTTATATTTCAACAAGTGCAGGATGCAAACTCCAACGTGTTTGTTTTAAGTGTTCTGGAGGGTTTGGCATTTCATGGTGTGAGAATTGGCTCCCTGCTGTGTGAAGTATTCACATGTGGATTTGTGCTGCGTGGGAAATGCTGGCATAGTGGAAAAGAGAGGGGAAAGATCTGCTGGGAAAGTAAGAGGGGGCTGGATATTATTCACTTGGGGCAGAAGTCTTTTCCTAATTCATCTTAAGAGGGCAGTTTGTCTTGGACAGCGTAGCATTGACTTTTGGAGTGGTTGAGGAGGACAGGAAGTCATTACTGGATGCACATGAACATTAGAGAGCCCAGATAATTTTAGAGATACAACAAAAAAGTCAGTGAAAGTCCTGAGGCCACTGTGCCTCAACCTATCCCACCCTTTGAAATCTGCCTGCTCTCACACATGTGGTTGTGGATCCCTTCTTCCAAGGTGTAGGTGTGCCTTTTGTCTCATGGTGTCTTCTTCTGGGACCTCTGGTTCAGAAGAAGACTCTGGTAGGGAGCAGTTTACCCTCACTCAGATCTTCATGGGGCCAGGAAATGAGCTGTTTTACCTTATGTGAAATGAGTAATTTGGTCTCACCAAATACAAGGTACCTGGCTTTGGGGAGCAGGCAACTTCTCCATTGCTGGTTATTCTAGAAAAGAGTTGAGAAATTCCTAGTATTATTGTGTGGTGCTGCACTAGATTTTAATATGCAGAAGTACATATATTCATTGAGCAATTCTGAAATTTGTGTTTTGTCCAAGGGGTGAATGATGTAGTTGTGTGTCATATATATAAAAATAAAAAACAAACAAACAAACCAAAACTCTGAGATTTTGGATAACAACAGAAATAGTAGTAGTAAGTCCATCTGGATTATTTTTTTTAACTGCTGCCTATTTGCAGCTTAATAACTTAATATGGAAAGGTCCAATTTTAAATATTTTTTTTTGTTTTTTTTTTTTTTTTTTTTTTTTTGTTTTCTTCTCAGCAAGGTGTTGTAACAGCAGGTGCCAGTTTTGTACTCCATATGTCATTTTTATTATTACTATTTTATTAATTTTGCAGGGCCAGAGTTAGAGACATACATTCTCAGCTCTGACCCTTGTAACTCTGTGTTATATTCCTCTATATCTCTGAGCACTCCTTTCTTTTAGGGCTAGTTCTGTATAAAGACCTCAGATTATAATGACCTCAGACCTCAGCTGTATAATGACCTGCATGATTTCTCCTTTGATCAGTCAGACTCTCACTAAACCCAATGGAAAAGCTTCCTTTGACTTTGATGGTGGTTGTCCTGAGCTGTTACCAAAAGCGTAGAAGAGGTGTGTTAAATCACAAGTGAGTTTTCCTCCAAGGCAACCTCATTTTATGAGTAGCTGAGCATCTCCCACTGCATGAGAAGTACTCTTGATTTCTCTTGGGTTAAGTGGAAGCTTTGGTGCTCAGCTCCTCCTGGGTTATGTTCGGACTTGGACAGAATAGGACTTTTCTCCTTGAGAAACAGTTCGGGGAGCCAATGCTGAAATACATTAATGTAACTGAATTCCCAGGTCATGGAGTTTGTCTGGAGATCTGCTCAAAGGCTTGAAATAATAATGCTTGCACTTCCTGAGTGCCTTTCGTTTTTCCAAATATTTATTAATTAGCCTTCAAAACACCCCTGTGAGGCAGATGAGAGATGGATGGATAGGGCTTCTTTCATGCACTAGTGGAACCAAGCAGCTGTCTGGCTGTATAAAACAACACTGCCCACAGTTTGGGGCAGATTAGGAAGTAGATAACAAACTTGTATCTTGTTGCGGGTGCAGAGAGAATTTAGCTTGGCAGAATTTAATTACCTCTGCTGGAGCTTGGCCAGTAAATCAAGGCTCTTGCCTCCCTCCCTACATTACATTCACTGCAGAATCTGTAGCTCCATCAGGTTTTCATCCCATTCAGAGGATGGTTTTGCATCCTGGTCTGGCTGGAGTGGCGGTGGAGTTGGGACCAGAGAGCCTTTCCTGGGACTCTGAACATCTCTTTTTTTATCCCAAAGATTCTCCCCCGTGCCTTTTATCCTGGTAAGCAAAGTTCTGTACCTAACATGGAGATTCCCTCTCTGGTGTCCCCAGGGCAATTGGAGCTGTGCAATACAAATTCCCTTTTGTTTGCATTTGCAGCATGTAATTCTAGAGCATAAAAATGTTGAAGCCAGAACTCAAATTTTACCTATTTTGTGTTAATACTTTTTATTAAATCTCCAGGCTGTCTTTAAAGCTTCATAGAGAGCAATTTATTGTAAAGCTACACTTACTGTATTTTATGTCCACTGTAATTGCTTGTTTCATCTAATTCAGATTATACTCATGTATAACGAAACTAGCCCAAGATAGGAAGAGATGAATTATTAATCAAGAAAGTTTTGGAATTAAGATTTTAAACATACATACCAGATATATGTGTAATATTTAGAAACAGATCTGAAAAAACTTAAGCAATGTGCTTTAATCAAATTTTGAAAAGAAAATGACCAGTACATAAATCTTGAAAAGAAGTTGACCAATAAATCAGATCTGGAGATGGAATTGAAGAGTAAATCAGGTCTAAGAAAGCAAACAGCCAGTATGTCAAATGCACAGTGTGTTTATTTAAGTAACATTGTTTATGGATGGCTGAATCTGCCTACTACTACAATCATGCAATTAAATACTTGAAATACTTACTATGTGCAGGTGCATACACACGTGCCTTTATATATGTACACAAACTAAACACACGTTTTGTGTGTTTTAAGCCCCACTAGCGGCATAAGGTATTTGCTGAAGTCTTCTAGGTATACCTGGGATATCAGTTTGAAATGTCTCCATTTCAATATTCATATGTTACTAGACCTGCTCTTTTTAAAATGGTGACTGTTAGTATAGCCCAGATTTTAAAAATTATGAGATGTGCCTTGTTCTGAAAGCTTTCTGCTTTTGTTTTCTGATTCTAATTGTACACTAGCAGCAGCACAAACTCCTTTGGCTAATTGAAAGGGTTTTGATAGACAGCTTGGGCCCAAAGCATATTTTCAAGATCAAGACTATAAAATTCTCACTATGGAAAAATCATCATTTGCCTCACTGACTTTGATTTACATCTGTGTTACAGAGCCATGAAATTTAAAATAAGATGACCTAAATTGTCCTATAATAATGTGGGCATGAACATATACTCCTGGTGGCAGAGTTTTTCTGTCACTATACCAAATGAAATCTAGTTTTTAATGCCAATCAGTTAGGCATCATTAACCCTTTAAGAATGTTATTAGCATTCTCACAAAGCTTTTCATCATGTAACAAATGTTTTCAGACTAAACTTGTTGAGGTCAAATAATCCAAGTCAGTAAGATTTAGGACTTTCTGTCCTCTACAATAATATGTTTAAACTCTCTACCACACCAAATGTGCATTATTAGCAGTGGTTTTAAAAAGCTTGCAAAAATGTAGTATTTAAGTTAAAAAGCAGTCCTTCTTAAGCTGTCCACAACTTTTTTCTGGAAATATGTGTTCCCCCCACTCATCTGTTTTTTGCTGTCTAGTAGAAAAAATGCCACGTACATGCATCCTCCAGGGTCCAGGAATGAAAATTGCTTTGCATTTGCTATTACATTATGGTGCTTTCCATTCTGATTTTTTTTCTCAGTTCATGTTGTTCTTTTTGCAGTAAGTGTATGTTTGAATTGAAGAGCAGCATATTAAAGAACTGGTTTTCATAGCTGTTTATGTCCTTTCATCCAAAGAAGTGTGAGAAAAGCAATCAAGGTTTCAGATTGACATGCTAAAGCAAGAGCTATCAGAGAAAGTATTTTGCTGTTAGATACCTATCTGCATACCTAGTTTGTTTGAATCAGTCCAGACTAAACCTAGGTGTTTATAGGACTAGCACCAGCCTGTGCTAAGGCCTATAAAGAACAACTGATTTAGTTTCAGGTAAAATAATTATTAATCCATTCCCTCCAGCTTTATGCCTCTGAGTATGTCAAAATGTAGCATCTGTAACCCTGACTCAGTGTATTATTCAGACTTTCCATCACTGTTTTTCAACAGATGGCACCTAGGTAACTTGCAGCCTTACAAGTGGGATTGCTGATGTGAAATAGAGGAGCTTAAAAAGTAATTGCAATGACAGGAAGAAAAATTAGAAATTAATATCACTGCAGGAAATGGAAAGTAGCCTCACATGGATGTGAAATTCTCAATTGGTAGCTTTTATATCAAAAGTGGTATTTGATTTGTATTTATTGCAATATAAATAAAGTGATGGAGGCAGTGACATTGTGTTCAGTAATTTCTCTTGCAGGCGTATGGGATGAGCTTCCCATGAAAGACAAGTGAGTGAGAAGCTGCATGCCTAGCTACTCCTCTGCTTACAGAGAGCACCACATCCTTTAGCTTGGATTTGGGAAAGATGCTGCTTGTGCAGCCTAAGTAAAACATCCTGTGGGTTTTGGTTTTAAAGAGCTCATGTTAACATTTTGCTGATGAATCAACATAGCCCATGAAAAAACCTGTATTACTCAGAAGTGCTCAATGTGAACATGTGTGAATTCAGGCTGGGTAAGCAGCTTTAAGGGAAGGATGAGGACTTAGGAAATCAAGAGTATGATTTACATGATTGATGAATAATATATTGAAGTGCTATTGATGAATCTGAGTAGTTTTTATAATGGATTTATATATTAGTAGTAAAGAGTGATTTTTTCTGTGAAAGAGTCAGTGGAATTATAAGGGGTCAGCATCATGGGCTGCATGATGACCACTGCTTAAAATCAGCAGAAATAAGTTGTGACATTTTGGCTAGGACAAATCCTTCTTAACTTAGCTCTAAGGTGCAGTATGAATCATACACTGTCAGTGAACAGAGATTCATAGTCAACTCCAGGTAATCAGTGCTCAAAAATTACCATGGGTATATGTTCATCTATGCTTGCTGGATGTGTGTTAACAGTGTGGTGCAGTGGTGGTTTTGAAAGAAAGCAAGAATAGAGTGGGTGATTTCCTCTTTCCAGTTCTGCTTCTGTGCACCAAAATCCCTATGTAAATAAAAACAAGTTGATCTCCGGCCCTTATGATTTCAATGAGAGTCAACTATATGTGTCTAAGTATCAACTTAACACTTTAATGAATCACGATCTAAATTCACAGCTTAGAAAGACTGAAGAGTTTCTTTGTCTGTCCTAATGGAATCCTTTTTGGCATAGCATACTTTGCAGCTATACGTAAGTTCACAGAGGCATATGAAATACTTTCCCCAATCATATACTGTCTTTGTCACTACCTTCTCGTAACCTTTATTTCAGTAGAAAAGAACATTTAGAAAAGCACACTTTAAAATGTGTGCTAAAAACTTACTGCCTGAAAACATAGGAATTGTTTCAACTAGATCTTTTTGGGGCTTAAGGAACTTTAAAAAGAAATTGGGAATCTGAAAAATTCTGAAGGTATTTCTGGTTTGCTTTTTTTTTTTTTTTTGTTGTTGTTGTCGTTGGCAGTGCTGATATTTTATTAATGTTA
>NDXB01004177.1:122947-136900 GCA_002631895.1 Agapornis roseicollis | reverse complement strand
TTTTTTTTTTTTCTTTTTTTTTTTTTTTTTTTTTTTTTTTTTTTTTTTGGGTTTTTTTTTTTTTTTTTTTTTTGTTTTGGTTTTTTTTTGTGTCTCAGCAGCAATAAATATTGCAAGGCCACACCGGTATCAGTGCTGCAGCTCTTCTGTCCTGATACCTTTTTGGCTTCTCCATTCTTAAGGATATCTAATCATCCAAAAAAGGGTAGACAGGAACAAAACACTGATTTTTCTGAATATCTATCATGTGCAAATGATCTTCATGATTCATCTGTCTTCTAGAAAACTTTTTTCTTGTACATAGCTTCTGTCTTTTTATGAGGAAATATCCTCCTTGCTAAAAACATATGAATCAGAAGCAATGTTTAGACACACAGCATTATGGAAGGAGATAGAGTCCATTGGAGCCTTTTTGCCTTTTAAGGCTTTGGCTAGCAGGACCTCTGTTAACAAGCTGCAGATGCCCCTCAGCCATTTTCTAGTGCCTCTGTCACCTTGGCTACCCACAGATAGTTGTGGGACACTTATGAAACATCAGTGTCCCAGTCTGTGCTCCTGTACCAATCCCATCAAAAATAGATGGATGCTAAAATTCTGTATTAGCCTCTCTCTGCAAAGACAATATATGTATGGTTCTCAACTAGGGCACCCATAGGCTCTGGACATGGTATAATTATGATAGCTTAATAACAAAATAAGTTTTCACTTGCCAGTGTCAAATTAATACTGTCAGTATGTACGTCACTATGACAGCATTGTTCAGTGTACCCTTTCAATATGCATAATGCCATGTCTCCTTGCTTCTGCTTCACATCATGTGGTCCTCTTGGTGCAGATGCTGTTCAGCCACTTAAAGAGCTGTAACACTACCAGGGGAAAGAAGAAGAGAAAAAACAAGTGCGATATAATGCAACAAATATAATGAGCCTAAATCCTTGGAAGTCATCCTTTGTACATCATACTTACTGCAGTCACAGCCTTCTGGATTCCTCTATTTCAGGTTTAAAAATCACATAGAATTTTGATGGGAATTATTGTTGGAATTAGTTAATTGGCTGGCTAGGTGTATATGTGAATAGAGTTAGCAGGGAGGCCACAAATGACCTTTTCCCTTGTTAGATTGGTCCCTGGCCAGCTGGACGTTCGGTATCCTGAGATAAAGAGTTTTTTAAATGATAGTTCCATCTCTTTGCCACTTTACAGGGTGGCAAGCTCCTCATCCTAATTCATCATATTGGAAGGAGCTAAAACCTCAGCTGCTGCAGAATGTCCATTATGCTTTAAGAAAGCATGGCAGTAATTGCTGGGAGACTTTTGCAAATCAAAATACTGTGTGGCTCAGTCCACTCCTGCACACTCCAGTCGTCCCTGCTCCGTGCCAACATGTCACAGGTGCACACCACAAGGGACAATGCAGCAAATGTAATTGGGAGGCAGGTGGCGATGGCTTGGACTCTGTAACACATTCATCCCAAGGTGAGCTTGTGCATCTGTTAGAAAGTGGAGTAATTTATTTATTTATATTTTTTTACATTCCGTTGGGTTAAGAGAGATTTGAGCCACAGGAAAACATTTTCCATCTCCTAAATACAGCAGGGAGAAAGTTACCAAAAGAACGTGGAGACCAGGGGAGACATGGGGTGGTGGCTGATGAGCTCAGGGGAAAAGCAAGGGGTTGTAGGTTTACACAGGAGTGGGTCAAGTGCTTTTAAGAGACTTGACAGGGCTTTTCCCCCCTTTGCTACCACTGTAATATCAAAGCAAGCTTTTCCTTTTTTGATATCAGCCTTTTGTAATTGCATTAGCACTGGGTGCTCTGGCTGAGTTTTTCACTCATGTGTGTTCAACCTGCGCTGCATCTCTCCAAGAGCCAGAGCCAAGCATCTCATTAGGGGAACCTTTATATTTCTGCTTTGAGTCCCAAACAGTGGTGTTTATCCCCCTCTAAAACAATGAAAGGACCCCAAATACTTTGATAGGAAGCATGAAAGCAAATCTTCCAGAGCTGAACTGCAGCGATCTCTGGGGTGGAGTATAATGGCTATAGTGTAGCATGCACAATTCCTATATAAGAGAGAGTGACTAGTGCCAATTCTGGGCAAAAAAATGTGAGGAACAGGATTCAAATGATTTCACATGCAGTGTTGCTGACAGACAAAAATTAACAGCACAGTACTGTGAATTTGCATGTAAATTTCAGTAGCCTTTGGTGGACAAAACCCTGCTTTTATATGAGGGTTATGTAAACAAGACAAGCAACATAAAAAATATGTCATACGTTTTGAATGCCAAATGCTTTATAATTCTTAGAGGAGGATTTTTCCCTGGCTGTTCCAGTTCCTAACCCTGCTATTCAGCTCTCCTTTTAATCTGAAGTTGAGTCCTGCTATAATCCACAGCTATTTGAAATGATTTGCGTGTGAAACTGTTGGAAGAGCCCCTTTTGCTCCTCTCCCAAGGTTTCTGGTGGCTTGCAGAGTTTGTCCTCCCTTCTGTATTTCATAGCGACTCATTGGCTGGCAGCATGGCCAGGTGAGCTGCAAGTGTAAGGTTTTGATAACCCGCGGCAAATGTTTCCTGTCTCCCAGAAGAGCGTCACGTCAGGAAACAATTTGCAGAAGACAGAAGCAGAGATCTAGTTTCATTTTTGGTGCAGCTACTAGAGTTTCTAGCTGTAAACCGTTATCAGCAGAGTCCTTGTGTAGCTGCTCATCAGCAGAGATCCTGCAGGCGAATGCAGTATTATTGCTTCATCCCATGTGGCTTTTTTTTATCAATGCTGTTCTGACTTCTAAACCTTCTGGAGACACAGTAATTGGGTACTTTGAAGTGGCTTGGCTTCTTTTACAGCATGAGTTAAGTTTTTAGATTGGGCTCTGGAAGTAAAAGGAAATAAAGTAAAAAGAGAGTAAAATAAAGTAATGTAAAGTAAAATAAATTAAATGAAAAAATAAGAAAAAGTATCAGTAGTTAGCAAAAAAGGAATAAAGTCCCTAATAAATAAGTTCTACTTATATTTCTTGAAGTGATTGAGGACAGTTGATGGAAATTGACACTCTAAGTTACATGAATGTTTTAAACATGTAAAGAATCCTTTATAAGTTCAGCTGTGTTTGGTATGGTACCCTTTCCAAATTCAGATACTGTGGAGCAGATTGTGAAGTGATGATTTACATGACTTGATGGTTTTGCTCCGTGTGATTAAACACAATAGCACTTCCTTGGGTTCCCTTTAGAATTCATTTTTATTAAATGCATTTAAATGCATGCAAAAAATGTATTTAAAATACAGGTTTTTTCAACAAAAGTAAAAATACCAGGCAAAAAAATGCATTATTGAGTACTGTGTGAAATACATCTAAGCATCTCTAGAACTGAAGCATTCTAAAGGTGGAAATAAATGTTAAAATTGCAACTAAGAAAAATATTCAATATACCTTTTTTTCTCTTATCTGTCAGGAAAGTGAAAACATGGAGTTTTGTTGGCTCATTCTTCCTTTTGCAAAGGATTTAGTGTTGAGCTTTTACCTTGCTGCATGATATACTGTGGTGAAATGCACAGAAATTCAGGATTAGATATGACTTGTAACATCGAGTAAATTTTATGTTGAGAAATTTAGAGCATGCCAAATGGCTGGCTACACGGACAAAAGACTAACATGAATAGGTTAGAGAGTTATTAGCCTCCAATAATAGATGATATATTATATATCAAGTAATGATTACTTACTATCCTGCATTTATCTGTTACACAATGTCCTTTCTAATTACCTACCCTGCTGCCATAGAGGCCAGCAGCTGGTGAAAGAAAGTCTGCAAAGCTTATTCCTTCTTCCATCGTAAAATGGAAATATACTCCCAGTCTGTGCCATTGTTAGACATGGGTTTCCTAGGAAAAAAGCATCCAAAGCATGTTTTCTTTACACAGCAGTTTTTAAGGAAGGTTATCTTACTGAAATCATTCTCAACACGCTTCGAGCCAGTGGAGAGCAAAAGTCTGCCGATTGAACTCAACTGTGGCCTCTTCCCATCAGATTTTAATTCCTTCTGTTGCTTGTCTAGGTGAGAAGCAGATAAAAATAGATTGTTAGATGAGGCTGTTGCTTTTAATTATACTCATAATGAGCATTCACCATCCTTAATTCAATAGTGCAGTATAAAAGGGGGGAGTGCAGGGTTTTTTAACCTCATTTCCTAAGGAAATGAGGCATATAGCATCCCACCACCCACCCACCTACACCCAGTCCTAACAATATGCGAACACCTTGCAAATGGGTTTGAAAAGGGAAGGACACCTCAAGCATAACAAAGTCTTCAGGAAAATCAAAGTGAGTGAAAGCAAAGGATCTATATTGGTGTCTGTACCAGATAACAGGTAAATTCAGTCTTTATCCATGCCAATGGCAGCCTATGGCCTGTCATGTCCCCTGCCTGCATCAGGGGATCAGGCTTGTTGCTGGAGCTGAGTTTGAAACAGGCAGCATAGTGCATAACCAGAGGAAATCACTTCTCCTGCTTATAATTTCTTTTTTGATAAGAATATAAATTCTGTGAACCTGATTTTGTGTCAGTGCAGGCAGCCTCCTCATTTTGGCGAAATCGGGGCATAACAAGGAGCTGGCGTGCTTCCTGGGAGCAGAACAAAGCTCAGCTCAAAGTTTGCTGCCATGCTTTTGGAGTTGCTGTGTTTCTGGGGTCTTTTCCTTTGCTGTGCCCTCAAAAGATCAGCTCTCCTCTGTGCTCTCCTCCTTCACCCGCTCCCACACCAACTGCTATCAGAGCTGGCAGTGCATTAATAAGGAAAGTAAAGTTTTATGGGACAAAATAAATAAGGGAATTCATATATCATTCCTAAGACACACAGAAAGACGGCAGAGAAAAATAACCATCTGATATTTTATATGAGGATATTTCCATGAATCAGCTCATTTTCAGGTTTCTGGGCTTCCAGCTGCAAGCTCTGCTGTGTTGGCTTATCTTCTACTTGAGGCCTGGCATGTGCCAGAAGTAGCTTATAATTGGCTGTGTTTCCCCCTTTGTAAGTGGCAATAATAGAGCCTTTATCAGCACAGAATGGCTAAAAATTTAGATGTCTTTAATTTCATCACAACTTGTAATTTTTTTCAAGTCTAATATTACGTGAATAGATGTCAGCGCTCCTTGTTCTGTTTGCAGACCTGACAGCAGAGGGGATGTTTTTTGTAGGTGGGATATTGAACTGCCCTTCAAATGTTCCCTAAGTTGTGGCAGTAGAGCTGAATTTATCCTTTAACCATTATAGCATGTGTTTCATTAACCTCTAGGCTTATGGAAAGTTGTGGTTGTTGCTGCTCAACTTGGCTGAGAGAGGTTGATGTGTTTCTTGGAGTAGCTCTAGTGTTTATTGCAGGGGGAAAATGCAAGGTATTTTCAATACATTCTAATTCACTTGAGGTTTTCAATGAACTTACCTCAGCTTTCTATGCTCTTTCTGAGATTGCTTCCTGTGGATTTCAAGATGACTAAATTTAACTGATAAAAAAGAAGAAAAGCAGCTCATTCAGTATGATTTCTAAAGACAACAATACAAGCTTTATAGAAAATGAACTTCAAATTTTTACATGGTGGAAGAATATGGTTGATCACAGGCATAGGAAGGATGTAGCAAGATTTACTTGGCCAGTCACAACTTGAGTTTGAATAAATCCTGTCAAGCTGTTAAAAAAAACCAAAAAAAAAAGTATGGAAATGCATCACTTGATGCATTCAAATCACAAATATGTTTGAGAGGAACTACAATCTGTTCATAGATGTCCTGCGAATGGAAAAGATTTCACATGTGTTTAACATATTCATTTTGAGGAATTAATTGTCCACTAGCACTGACAAGCATGGGGAATGGAGGAGTGGAATGGGAGCGATTTGCAGTTCTTAGTGGGAATTAGTGGCATGACTATATTATAACAATCATAATTAAGCTTTGTACTTGAACAGTGCCTTTCCTTAGGGAATCTCAAGGCACTCTGTCAAACTTATAGGGAAATCCTGGGGAAATAAGTGATTTCCCTGCAGATCTGCAGAAATCCAGTGGCAGAGCTGTGAGCAGACTCCAGGTCTCCAGTCTCTTGGATGGTGGCTCTTGTTTGCAACAGGAGCTGCCTTATTCCTCCATCTCAGCCTGGGCAGAACTTGGGGGCTCTGAGCTTGCTGGTGCCATGTAATGTAATCCTGTGGGTACTGGGGCTGCTGTGCGTCACTGTAAAACCTTTGGGAAGTGCTGACTACTCCAGGCTTCAGTTTACCCACATATACAGTAGTACAGCACTGCAAGGTACTGCAGGTGGAGATGTGGAAATGGATGTTTTATGGCAACAAGAATGAAAAATTGGGGAATCTTATCTAGGAATACGGTGCATTTGACTGCAATTGAAATTTTTCATCAAGGTTGAAGTCCTTACCAGAAAAAATCATTCTACTTTATTTCATAATTTAGGGTTCATGCAAGAAATACACAAGAAAATTATTTCTTTGTCATGAAGGAGGAACTGATGAAATGGTCACAGGGATCTGTTCCATTAGAAGTCCCCAGGGTTAAAAATCTGTGCAATTTAAAGTTCTCAATATGCTTTGAGACCTTCAGAAGCAAAGTCTCTTTGGACTCAATGGGATGAATTAACTCCCTTGAATAAGCTGATTTGAACATTGTGCATAAGACAAGAAACTATTACATTAGGAGTCGGTTTGTTCTCTTGATTGGTTACACCAGTTTGTGTAGCCTGGTGAAAAAACATTCACTTGACTCTGTAGACAGAGTGGAGGTGACAATAAGTTTTTCATCTAAGTGCCTGCAAAGGATGACGAAGTGTTTAAAAGACAACTGGATTTATATTATTGAGCACATTTAAAGTAAGGAGTAAACCCTTAAACATTGATTTGGTGTTTTACTGGAACCAATAGAGAAATTTAAAAATAGTGGTTACATGCTGAAAAGCACAGCTGTGGTGAAAATCTCCATATTTGCATTGAATAAATCCTCTCCCTCTTGGGAGCAAGCTGAGTTAGAGGGAAATGGAGTTATCAGCCTCTGTTATTAGGTCCAGGCTGTGCATTTGGTTTGATGATGATAAGCAAAAGGGTGATTTGGGCTGTGTGTGAAGAAATCTGACAAGAAGCAATGGCCAACACTCCTCTGGATGGGAGTACATGGTATTTTAGAGGGAGCTGAGTTGTTGCTGCTATGCATTGAAATCCATCCTCTTTGCCCCAGGACCAGGGGTCCTGGTGGTGGCATTGTAGGGGGCGTCACTCTCCTGCAACACTGCTGGTATTTCCATGAGCCTCAGGGCATAAGCCAAGGGTATCCCACCAGAAATGGGACAGTTGGCAATCCTCATTCTTGTGCAGACTGTGTGAAATGCACAGCATTCCCTAGAGCTTACAGGCACAGTTACAAATGAAGCAAAGATGGCAGGAATGACATTCCCTTGCTAATTATAGTGTGGCCCCATCTGTATATTTGGTGTTATGTCACCAGCTCCAGCCTGCTTTTTTTCTAGCAAGGAACTACTGCTGTAGGTCGAAGCACAGCACAAAAGGCTCCAGACCTCTTATTAATGTTATATTTACTTGTTTAATGGGGGGGGAAAACAGCCACCACTAAGGGCTATCAGTTGGAAATCTGAGGGTATGTTGGCTGAGGTGTTTTTTAGGTAATTCAGCAGTCCATATTTAAAAAGCATTTGGGTGTGGATAAACGTAACAGAGTACCATGGCTGCAAGTCTCGTTGAACCCCACTGACTCCATTGGTGATTTGTGCATGGCAGCAAAGCTGGAAGCCTGATTACATTCCTCCCACATGGAGAAGCTCTGAGAGCAGTTAGCTCCCTGATCATCAATGCTCCTCTTATCTCTAGGCTTTTTGGTGCAGTAGGTAGTTTGGCAAGAGTTTGGGCTGTAGGACATGTGCATCACCCTCCAGCAATACCCCCAGAAGATGTAAAGATGAATCCAGCCTTCTAGATCACGCAATTTAGTGTTTCCATTCAATATTCAGGACTTTCATAAATCCTTCTTGAAGCCCATATAAAGTCCTGAGTACATATCTCTGTTTCTGCTTGTGGAATTTCCTGTCTCCTGCCTATAAAGTCAAGATATACGGTTGTGATTAAAAGACCTTAAATTTGCTTATGTAAGGTGTCATGAGACAGTACAGATGAGCCCATGGGGTGCTTTGTTTTTGCATGTCACACTTGTGATCTGCATTGGTGACCCTCATGCAAAATCATATAGGACTGAGGTTTTTTAATTAGTGTAGAGATGGTAGCCTCCAAATCTCATGTAACTAGAGAGTTCTTATAACTTTTACGTTTATTATATATTCCAATTATTGTATTTCTTATTTTAATGTCTGTATTGCCCTGTTCAGTGGTGGGGTCCAAAGCGAAGAGAACTTTGCTCAAACTTGAAAACCTTGAAATGAAAATAGACCAGAAACACAAGTAAAAAGAAGTGTTCCTAATTTAATTCACTGTTTTCAGTAAAAAACAATGGACAAAACATAGGCAAAACAAGGAAACACCACAAATAATGATAAGGAATCTAAAATCTCTAAACCATCCACCTTACTGGTTGTAACAGAGGTAAAAGGAATTAGAAAAAGAGTTGTGTAAGATCTTAAGCCATCCCAAATGGAGGCATATATGAGGAGGTGCAGAAGTACCATGCAAGGTTGCATCTCTCGGGACCTGCATCTATCACCTAAGCTTGATGCCCGTCTCTGCTCATAGGGTACTGATGCATGGCAAGGATGTTCAGCAGAGCTTGTGTGGCAGGAGGGGAAGCAGTTGTCAAACAGCTTTACGGGTGAGGAGCTGAAACACGAAGGCCATGGTGTCTCTTAAAGTCAAGGAGAATTTGTACCAGCAGAAATAGGCTTTGGTTTCTTGTCATGCAGGAAGCCGTTGGTGGAGTAGGATTTTAACAAGTTCACAACTTAACAAGTCCCAGCCTAGTGTCTGGACTACCAGAATAGATTTTTTTCTCAAATAACCCCAAATGCTCAATGCTTTTGTCAAATTCCTGTCTCTCTGTACCCGGTGTCAGCCTCAGCTTAACAATGAAGGTAGCCCCAGAAAATTTCTCACAAATAAGCAACTTATGCTTCCTGTTACGAAAGCAGCCTCCTACTGTCTTGTATATTAATTCTGTGTCTGTAGGGCACCATAGAGGTTAAATATTCTCTACCTGGTTTTGTAATTTTCATGGCTTTAATTTTTTTGGAATTTTCTCCAAGTTTCTTAAGGCTTAGTGTGAGCTATGAAGGCACCACCTCTTTCTTGGCCCTGTAACCCATGAGCAGTTCAGCTGAGGCTAGGGGATTTGTGTATAATGATTTAGAAAAGTTGTGAGTATAAATAGAAAGGAATTTGAGATGTTTTTCCCCCTCTGTAATTCAACACTCAATAGCTTCCCTTTCCACCCTGCACATAAGGTGCTGTACCAAAACCATGGAAAGAATTTGTGGAGCTTCAGATCAAGGAAGTTCATAAGTTAACAGGCTTTTCTCTCACTTGCTCTTTTTTAATATCTGATAATATCATCTCCTCTGGAGAAGAGCATGGCCAGGGGATCTTACACATTTTCACCAGATATGCTCTCATCAGGGGCATTTGCCCCTGGACAGGGACAGTCGGGGCAGCCTCTGACTTGGACACAATGTATAAAGGGCAGGAACCTGGAAGAAATGTTTGACATGGTCTTATTCCTTTCTCTTTGCTCCTTTCTCTTCCTGGTAGCACTTACTGCTGAGAGAATGTTTCAACCTGTGCTAAGTTCCAACCTCAGCCTTTCTTCACCTTTCAATTCTTGCAGGTATATGAGGGCATTGCATTGGGTTGCAGCAAATATCAGACCAAGCTCTGTGAAGATGTGCCCATCAGCCAGGGGTAAAGCCCTGCAACTGGCATCCTGAGCTCTGAGGCTTCTGTTGCATGTAGCAACAGTGCTTAGATCTGGTCCCAGACAGCTCAGTAGTGACGGGTTTGCTTTCAAGTGCCCCTCAGGTTCCTTTCCTCTCTATAGTCATCTTTGTCTTAATTTCGCCTGTGCTTTAAACCCTGCACACAAACACAAACCTCAAAAAGCCTCATTTATTCTAACAGAAACATCAGGTCTTAGCACTGTCTGTACAAATTCTTCATAACCCCCATGATTTCAACACAGTGATGGCTCTCTGATCTGCACTTCATCCCCAAAGCTTGATTGAAAACTCCTTGTGCAACCGCAGTTACGCTTACTGAGGCACAGATGAGGGTGATCGCGACATATATTCACATGCATTCATTGCAGGCATTTGATGTATGGTTTCATTTTTGAATCTCAACTTCATTTTGCACAATGGTATTTGGGCATGCAGATTTACAAATCAGGCTCCGACAATATTGGTTAAAGAACCCTCAATGCTCTCGGTAAAAACCTGACTAAGTATTTGTTATATTTAGAGGCAATTCTGCTCATTGTCTCTTCATACTGAAGCTTTCCACTGACCTAGATTTTGCTATTCCATTTTCCATTTGCTGTCCCACGTTACATTTGCATGGAAGCAAAGTCTTTTGTCTTTTAGTGTTCTCTTGCACTTTCTATTTCATCCACCAGCCAAAAGTGCACTTGCTGCCCTGTGATGGTGTGAACAGCTTTGCTGGAGATGATTGTATCATTGAGGATTCTGGCTTCAAACTAGAAGAAAAAAGATATTGTAGGTGAATTCTTAGGCTGAATAGACCTGAAGGACCAGCCAGCAACAGAAGAGCATGCAAAGAGAAAAGGTTTATCTGTTTTCCAGCAGTTGCAATTTTTATAGAAAGAAAAGAAACATGGGACAGAATCAGAGCCTGCCTTCCTTTCAGCTGAATGGAGTAGTCCCCTCCCTGAACATATATTACAACTATCACTAAAGACAC
This sequence comes from Agapornis roseicollis, assembly GCA_002631895.1. Taxonomy (NCBI): domain Eukaryota; kingdom Metazoa; phylum Chordata; class Aves; order Psittaciformes; family Psittacidae; genus Agapornis; species Agapornis roseicollis. The sequence goes on along the minus strand of NDXB01004177.1, from coordinate 125,962 downwards.
AAAAAAACACATCTTGGTTCTGATTCTGCTCTCAGTTTTAACATGTCATTAAAGGGATACCTGTATTGACAGGAAGAGTTGTAATGCTTTTAAGGAGTTGTTATTATCGTATTACAGGATGATGGTGTTTATTGCAGTAGTGCCTTAGGGCCAAATTTACAAACACTGTGGATGGATTACATGGGTATTATGCCACACATAAACATTTTTTCTGTGTGCTCATGTTGAAATCTTCTGAACTGGACAATGTAAACAAATTAACATTATCAGGGAAAACCTGTCTTTTAAGTCAACTTTCCCTGCAGACTACACTTGGCTAAAGTATACTTGCAGTAACTCTCACATCCCCTGTGTCTCTACTGCATTCAAAAATGTTTTTACTAGCACATATTAACCAAAACCTCTTCCTCTTCACAAAAAAAAGCAGGCATGTTTAAAAATGCATTTGATCCAACTAGCTGGTGTATTTTTAAACATGACTGTGTTATGTTTAACAGCATGTAAGCATATGTCAATTAGCTTGTTTCCGCAGAGTGCTGACAGAAGTGCCCCTGCTGCCGCCAGCCCTGAGGGGCCCCGGAGCTCGGCCGAGTCAGCAGAAGGGAGCATGTGCCCGTACCTTCAGCCCACTGCAATTCAGCACTGACTTCTCATGGGCAGTATTAGGATGCTGGACTTTGCTCTGGAATGGTGGATGTGAAAGCATGCCTCCTTCTGCTGGCTGTGGTCTGGGGGTAACCCACCCACCCATGCCATGGAGCACCCACCGGGGCTCATGTGTCAGCACTCTAAACGATGTCTCCTATGAACATGCATGGGAGCTAAGAGGGTTTCACTGCACACAATGCCGTTCCAGACAGAATAAATAGAGAGTTTTTCTCACACTGTCATGAGAACGCACTCCTTCCCTGTGCCAGATATAGATTACGTGGAGGAGAAAAGGTTCACGTGCACATAGCTCGTAAAGCTCTACCATGCCCAGCCTGGTTAGTGAGCGTGGCTGTGCAGGGCTGGGGTACTTCATGTGCCGAGTCATGTCCATAGCCAAGCAGCCTCCTCACCACTCTGCGGCTACCAGATCATGCTGACCAGTGCAAAGGGAACATTTAAATATGTTATAGGAAGTGGTAGTGAGCTTTTCTCTAGAAGGCTGGCATTTGCTGCTGGATAGAGCCCTGGACATGTGTGAGCTAACCCATCTTTTCCTGGCAGGACCTTCTTCTGCATCCTGGCCACGGAATTGTGTGTAATGAGAAGCAGGGTGGTAAGCACACAAGTCAGGTCTCAGCAGCAGCCTGCTGTGGGAATGCACATTGTTTTCCCACAAGGATGTGCAGGTGCTCATCTGTGCATGGCAGCTGCAGAAGCCCAGGTGGGTGTTTGGTGGGGGTTCATCTGCTACTGCATGTGCAGAGGGTATGAGAAGGACAAATATGTGGGAAGAAGCAGAGTAGGTTCTCAGGGTCTGCCCTGCTGATGTGGGCTGCATGGCATATCTGTGTCCCAACCATACCCTGTATGTGGGAGCAGCCCTGGGCAGACAGACCCACCTTTGCTCCCGTTCTTCATTCAGGGAATTTGGGTCATCTTCCTTTTTTGTTTTATGATTAATAAATGCATGAATGACTCCCATGTGTTCTGGGACAGTGTTAAGAAGATCAGTAGAAATACCTAGCATAGACAGCATCCAAAAATAGGTCCCTTGTCCTGCCAGCGTCTTGCACATGTCCTTAACTTTCCTGCCTTGGGAAGCAAGTCCTGGCACCCCACAGGGCAAGAGAGTTTTTCCATTCACTTCAGTGGGTGCGGGATTTCATTCTGCCTTATAGAGCGGTGGATTTTAAAGGGAGTGTCCGCTGGGCCCAGTTGAGCGCTTTGCAGGGTTGAAATGCTTTAAATTTTTAGCATTGAGATGATGATCATGAGGGAAAAGTGTATGTTTTTTTCCTGCTCATAGGGCATGGTCAGACGTGCTGCTCTGCTAGAGCTGCTCAGGGTCAAGTTGTTACTGGCCCTGGACCATTTCTTTTGGGTGCTGCACCTTCCTGCCATGCAACTTGGCTGCCGTAATTGGGGTTGTGAAGCTGACCCACACTGACTGAAACATGTTTCTGAAAGTGGGGTTTTATAAATAGACCATACAGAGAAAGGGTGTCTCTTCTGGAGTGGTTATGGGGCCAGGGAGAGAAGCTTGGGGCAGGGGAGGGAGCCAAGCAGCTCCTGGTGAACCAGCACAGCCCTCTATACAAAGCAGCAACCACAATTCCTGCGGCAAGCCCTCCACAAAGGGAAGGATGGAGAGGCCATGACCTGGGGTGTGGGCGCTCAGCTATTTTCTCCCTGTGAGACTGGCTCCCAGACCTTTGCTCATGCAAACCCTGGCAGATCATGTCTAAATGAGTAGTTGGAAATGATGTGCTCCCTCCTTGGTTTGGGCTGGGGCTGAATTTCACCTACTGGGCTTGGAGAGTAGGTTTTGCTACTGAACATAATTAAGAGCATCAGAACCTGGCACTGTGGGATTTAGCCCATCCCTTGTAGCCAGGGTGATTGACACTGGATCCTTTGATTTCTCCAGAGGCATCATAATATTTTAAACTTATTATTAATTACAAGTGTATTCATCTCTGAATAGTATTAGCAGTATTTCAAAATATAATTTTATCCTATCCAACCCACTGGGAAAAAGAAAATAGGTTTGGATGAACCGAACAACTTTATAGACAGTGTGCTTTATAACCAGATGGATTTTCTCTAGTTAGTTCCATTTCTATCTAATCTTGGCATAAGATTAAAGATACTGAATCAATGGCTGTAAAAGCTCACATTAAAAATTTGCAGCAAATGAGAAGAGAAAGTTTCATTAGAGGCATAAATTGTAGCAACTGGGATGCAGACAACTTATTTTTAGTATTCTACTGACAGTCACCTTTGAAAGTCTTTTTTCTAAATGTTTTCTTTTCTCAGATAAAAAAAAAAAAAAAAAAAAAAAAAAAAAAAAAAATAACCCTAAAT
>NDXB01004177.1:89505-113751 GCA_002631895.1 Agapornis roseicollis | reverse complement strand
TAAAAAAAAAAAAAAAAAAAAAAAAAAAAAAAAAAAAAAAAAAAAAAAAAAAAAAAAAAGGGAGAACCAAGGGAGAAGTTTGGAGGAGAAAGAAGAGGAAAGGACACAAATGGGGAATGATGGAGTTGGAAGATAGCACTGGCTATCAAAGCATTATCTGAGAATGCTTATGATTGGGACTTAATATCTTTCTGACCTCTCCATTTCATTATGATCTTCTACTTAGGTGATAAGTAATAAATAGCCTCTAAATTTTATTGCATTTTATAACTTTCTTTAGATTTTGCATCAGTTTATTCCCCTTCGTAAAATCTTATCTGTGTTAAGGCATGAAGACTTAATGTTTCTGCTGGGATTGACTTGTTCTTCTGGTATATCTGTGTTGTTATTTAGCTAGCAAGTGTCCCACAGCAATTCACCGAGTAACACTTCCACCTATCACACTGGGATGATCAAGTATACATCTCAGCCAATGTGTTAGCACTGCAGGGTATCTGGGGTTGGGCACCCACCTCCATGTCAGCAGAGAAAATCTCTCCGAAGAACCAACAAAAGAGGGCTTTTTTAAAACGTCCCAACCCACTAGTGGATTTATCCTTAATGCATTGGCAGCATTCCCCCTCCTTCCTCTGCAGGAATATTTGCCTGGCTCTGCAGCCCTGGGGATTTTTGTGTTATAGCATGCAGAAGAAATGAAGTGCAAGACTGATTTCTAATAGTTCACAGCAGTATTTTTCTCTGCAGCTTGGGATCATCTTACTTACCTTCAAAGAGGCAAGTGTAGTGAGCAGCACCTCTTTTTCAGGAGTAATGTTACCTCGTCAGCATAGCCATGAAGGAGAGGGCTCCTTGTAGGGGCTGACTGTTGTTTCTAGGAGTTCACTGACATACCTTCAAGGGCTGAGGGTTCAGCTTCTTCTGCGTGAGAGAGGAAAGGAAATGACCTTCACCCAGCTGAGCGGAGAACAACAGGAAACCTTCACAGCCTGAAGCTCCTGCCATTTCCCACCCCCTATAATCCAGCATTCAGAGACCATTTTGACAAACTGTCAGGGGTTTTGTTGGGGTTTAGCTGCCGCAAATATATTAGCAAAGTATGTTGATGGTTCATGGCGAAATGGTGTACACTGATTTAAGTGATGGACTAGTCATTCTGTAATGGATTTGAGAATTCCCAATCAGATTGTACTTAGTTTTATCAAGCAGGAAGCTGGCAGGCTATGTTTTAATCAACTGATAGCATCTCTTGGCAATTGGGATCCAGCTAGTGAACAGAATATTTCTCAAAGACCAGATCTCTAAGCTGCAGACAGCAACATCCACTGAGATGTTTCACGTTTACTTCCTATTTCTGTTCAGCCTATTTCTTTCCCAAATGAAACTTTCAGCTGGAAGTTCAGAAAGATGCAGAACATGAGATCATCTGCTGCATTTTCTCCAGTGTTGGAGGGGGAATGGATGAGGCTGAACACATTTGCTCCATCCTCCAGGAAGCTATGCTGAAACAACCTCCTGGATATAGCACAGAATCTCAGAACCATGCAAATTCAAGGATTTGATGCTGGCACGAGTTTTTGAGTGTTCAGATTGTGTAAATGGGGTAGATCTAAAATGTGGGGCCACACTAGGTGAGACATGGCCTTTTCTCCTTTGAGTCAGGCTGTTTCATGACCCATTATCTACTTTATCAACAAAGATGTACCCTGGGTTCTGACCTGTGCCAATAGACAGCAAGAATGATTTTCCTTTCCTGATAAAACTCATCAGGCTTTTCATTACTTCTGGGAAAGGCCAGCTCCCATTGAGCATCTTCACAGTTCAAATTAGCTACTTAAATAAGTTCCTACTCAGGATTTATATTCTAACACAATTATTGAATGTGCACCCATCTACACCCAAGTAACTACACTCAAGCACAGAGTCAAACCTGGGGAGCTCATTTGTTGTGCCTAGCTCCTGTATAGTAGTTACTGTGCTTAGCAACCCACCTCCAATATAAATATATCTGCTACTCTGAAGAGCAGGCTTTGAAAAGCACCAGAAGGGATCACTCCCCCATAAGGTTTGTTTCCAACATTGTAGAGCAGTTAGGATTTTCAAGGAGAAATTTTTCTCCCAGTTAGGTTTCCCATCCAGTCTGGTCAAAATTTCACCCTGCGCTGACAAAGCTGTGGTGCAACTTGCTGCTATGGATCATGAACCCCATCTAAAAATGGGTTCTGTCCAAACTGCTTTTGAGCCATGCAGGTCTGGAGGGAGATGGAGACCAGCTGTCCATGAAGCTGGCTATAGGGAGCTGTCCATGATGTCTTTGCATAGGGGTCAGTGGTCTGCTAGCCAAACTATGTAACCCAGTTGATTTAAAAATGGTCAAATATTTGGGGCCCTTGGAAGAGACTGATGATTGAAAGGATGTAAAATAATCGTATTCCCCAAAAGTAATAAAAATAAAAGTGAGGTACAAGGAGCAGAACACTTCAGCAGACAATATCACCTGCTTCAAAAACTGATGTTCAGGTTGCTAATGTTAGAAGCACCAAAAGGACATGTGAAAGCAAAGCTGAAAAGAAATCTTCTGCCTTCTTTCCCTGCAGTAAAGAGCATATGATTTCCAGGGGGTCATTTTCTGTGTAAAAATTCCTATTTGTATGTCTTACATATTAAAATAAAAATGTATCTTGCAAATATATTCAATATGTCAATTTTAAAGCAAGTTAATTCACATATCCAAGCTTTATCACAGAGTAAGCAGGAAAAATCCCCCAGCCAGATGTGAAGAGTCTAATCTTGACTTGCTTGCTTTTTTGCGTTCATTTATTCCAGTGTTTGCTCACTTTTATAAAAACTTTGCTGATGGAATAATCTATTTTTAAGAACATCGCTAGGGACAGGAGGCCACATTACAATATGGCATTCAGGCAGTCTCTCCTAGATCATAAACTCTATGGAAACAGAATAGCACTGGAATAGCAGATTCCTCCTCCTTTTCCTTTTTCTTAGCATATCTTTTCCAGCCCAGTGTACTCTTCCTCATACTATCTGAGCCCATGCAGGCAGGCTGCTCATCTCCATGTTGTAGAGAAGTAGACTGTGACATGCATCAGTCCTTGCTCTACCTGACTGGCTCATCCTGTCTCACATTACCTCATACACATATTGGGATTTTCCCTTCTGTCTCTGGGCTTTCGCTTGTATCACCTTACTTTTCATGTTTTGTGTATATAGGTGCTACTATGTGAACTGATGAACTGGAGAAGAGAACTGGTCCTGCTGAAAAAAATGCCTGAAAAAAACCAGTACCTAAGTTTCAGACTGATGGTTTCCCTTGTTTGAATCCCTGCATTTCTGTCAAAAATTTGGCCATTGATCTATTCATGTCCACATAGACAATGCTTCCATTTTTAAGATTTCTTGCCTGTTATCGTGGAAATCTGCTAATTACCATAGAACCTTACTAGCACTTGCTTGAGACACCAATTTCAATGTAGTAAAGCACTTGCAACTTGCATAAATCTCAACACGCAAATCTGTGGGGATCCTTTGAGTGAAAATAGGTTTTCTAGGATCCTGTTGCTCTAGATATTATTTTAACATTCAAATCTAGGGCCATGTTTTCAATCCCAGCTCATCCAGTTGACCCCAAAGACTGTAATAAATTTTATTTCGTGTAGTAAATCCATTCCAGGTTACCACACCCACTGCATATTTCTGCATGTGGGAACTGGGCACCAAACTGTCTGGTCTAACTAATACCAGGTTATTGTGCCTATTACTGCACTCATGGCACAACTTTGCAACAGGGAAAGAATCCTGGTCTTTTTAAACACTGAGGAGAGAAGAAAAAAGGACAACATCAGATCTAAAGCTGCTGTGACAATTTCTCATCTCCATTTATTCAGAAAAAAAATCATAATTGAGACTTAAGAAAGAAAGAAAAGCCCTCCATGACTTTAAGTGTAAAATCCATTTTAGTAGCAGGAAGCTGTTATATGGTTAGAGCAGTTATTTTTATTGTCTGTCTGGGTATAGTTTTTAACTGCAGGCACAGAATAAATCAATAGTGTCATAAAGCTACTCTCACCCTCTGCCCTTTCTAAAGGGACATTGTTCAGTGTCTGTGCTGGATATGACACAAACTAGTGCTTTGATGCACAGAATTACTCCACAACTAATGTGCTAAGGGAGAGCTGTGAGTGTGAACCATATTTACCTGTGTCTCTTTGTCTGTATCATCTAAGAATCATCATATTAAAAGCAAAATAAAACAGATACACACAGAAAAATGTGCAGAGGTTCTTCATTGGAACAAAGGGTCATTCTGGTTATTCTCTCAGAAATTATATTTTCAATGAATTAGTCCATTCATAAATGTCAGGTGACATGTTTTCTAGACTATCCAATAAGAGAAAGCATACAATTCATAGGAGAGAGATTCATAGGAGAGTCCCCACAACTTCAACCTGATTGCAATCTGCTCCATAATACAGCAAGGAAGGATGTAGCAGGATCTGACTGTAGGAAGTTGAAGCAAGATAAAATTGCCCTGGAAGTGTATCTTCTTAATAGCAAGAGTAGTTAACGGCTGGAACAGTTGGCTTAGGAATGTGGTGGATTTAGCATTACTTTCAGTCTCTAAATCAAGAGCTTCTTTCTAAAGATATGTAATAGCTTCAGCAGAAGTTATGGCTTTGATGCTGAAATGAGTGGATGAAGTTCCTCAGCTGTGTTACATAGGAAACAAAACCAGATGATTATGATGGTCCTTTTCAGCCTTTCTAATCCATTAAATCCTGGTTTGGGGCCTTTCACACATTGGGGTTTAAAGCAGCTTCTAAGGTTTTCTGGATGGTTTCTGCAGCCAATACACGTTCCAGAGCTGGCTCTGACAAACCCATCTAAATGAGTGTCCAGAATTTACACACTTTATAATTTATATATAAATCACTGTCTCTGAATGCAGTTCCAGATCCATTTCTCTGTGTGACTGAGTTCACTTTGATCTGTGCAGTGAAGATTTTCTTTTGCAAAGCAGATATGCATCTGAGCCAAAATACACACCATGTGCCACTGGACACCCCGAGAACAGTAATCCCTAACATGGACCATGGGGAAGTAAACCTTTATGGATCAAATTCTTAAGAGATTTATTGTCAGCAATGCACATTGTCAAGTTATTTCATCACACCTCTCCTTGCTTGTGCATTGCAAATTCCCCAGGTTGGCACTTCCGACAAAGGCATGAAAACTGTACTTGTGCTGCAAGTGGGAGGTGGAGACAGAGAAAATCTGTGCTCTGTCTGTAGGACTCTCTGCTGAGACAGCTCTATTTTCACATCTAGTCACAAACTGATCAGTATTACCTCTGTTATTTGTTTTGAGGGTGGCTCTCAAGAAATGAAATTAGAGTTTGGATTCAGTAAGATTAAAGAAAGTAACCCACAAAATAATGCAAGTGGTTTCTGCAGGTAGTACCCCTCATGTGCTTAGTGGACAGAGACCACAGGATTTTGCATACCTCTTGATGAGCATGGAAGTTGTTGACTGTGAATACCATTCATCTGGGTAACCTAATCTTTGTTTTCCTTCCTTCTACAAAATGCTTAGTGCTGGATTTTGATGTCTATAAGTACTGATTTGGATTTCCTTTCCTTTCCTCCCCACACTCTATTGAAAGCAAAGCCATCTCAGCCCAGCGCGAGTTGCTGACTCCTTCCCTCCAGCTCTTCCCCATTCCCGCCATGCATGAGCTCAGTTGCATGCGGCCCCTCAGCTTCCCCTCGGGACACTGGCACTTGGGAATGAGAATAACAAATGTTGGGGAACAAATGAGACCCTAGCAGGTATGAAAAACAGTTTGGAAACAAAAAACAACCCACATGAACTTCCTGGATTCTCAGACTTTTTCATAAATAGCCAGTGGTCTCCTGTATAAGCAGCAAGCAGCAACAACAATAATAAATTACAGTAAATATCATGCTGCCATAAGTGACAGCAAACGAAACCCACTGCTGTTCAGAAATGAATTGGAGGAAATATTTCTTAATCTCTTTTTATATTATTCAGCCTTCTGTAATGATATATAATACTCAAAAGAAGTTGCTATATGGAGCTGTTTCTTAATCATCTGTCTTAGCATCTTGCTATTATCTACATGTGTTTATGCTTTGACGAGGGCTCCAGTACTGCTTGATGCAGTGGTTTCAACATCAGCTGCACTAACCAGTGCACAATGGCTGCGCATGGGCTGGGGTCTGGGCCATGTGTGTTCACCCTGGGAATAAACTGATTCAGTGCAAGAGACCTCTCGGTCTTTCTCTGGTACCCTATTGTCTTTAGGGACAAATCTGCTATTAGGAGGAGATGGTCTGAAATAGGAAAACTGAGCAAGGGTCAGCCCCATAGGGGTGCATTGAATGAAGGTGTTGCTCCAGAAGCTGTCTGGTTTGAGCCCACTCAGCTGTAAATAATCTTTTCCATCATACATGGTGTCTTTGGTGCAGGTGTGCATCAGATGGACGACCTCCAGATGAGTCTGTCCCCCTGTGGGTCTGTGAGCACACTCATTATCATCACAGGAAAATAAAATGGTGGGGGATAAATTAAACTGAGAACATGGTATCAATTGGTGCTGTCTTTGTCAACTTATTACCAAAGATTTATACATGATGCAGTGCGGACTGCTTGGTGACACATTTTAATTTAATTAAATTTCCTGTTGGATTGATGTCTGATCAATCAATAATGTTAATGTTTTTGCAGTTTAGAGATTAAAGCTTGGTTGAACGGACATTGAAATAGTCTAACATCCAGCTGCCTGGGAATATCTTCTTCTGCTTTTACTTCTCAGAAAGACTCTTTTGGGTGAGGATGCATCGTAGGGCTTTCCATGTACCTACACCAAGCCTGAAATCTTTGCCCCATCCTGGCAGAGGGCAGGGGAGCTGTGCAGCACTGTCACCCCCCAAAAAGACAGAATTGCATACAGCTAAGATCTGGGTTTGCGTAAAATCTGTATAGCTCTGTATATTTTCTCTCTGATATTCAATACAGGAGAAAGCTTGAAGAACAGGCCATTGATGATGAAGGCCAAGAGACTTCTGTTTTCTGTGTACTCCATGGAAATCATCAGTGTCGAGGTTGCACCTTTGAGTTTTGAACCTAATTACCACCAAGGGTCTGTCCTTCACAGATCCTACAGTCCTGTCCAGACCCCACTCATTCCTCTGGCCTCCACAGCCTCTTATGACAATGAGTTCCTCAGTTTAACTGCTGCTTTCTAAGCTGCCAACCGGGGGTCAAAAGGATCCTGGTCTGGAGCTAAATTTAACACTTCTGGAAGCTCCTTGCTTGCCTAAATTTCTTACAGATGAGCTAATTGTACCCCACCCTGTTCAGGCTGTGAAGATAAAGAGATGCTGTAGCATGTCCACAGAACCTTTTTTTACCTCTTATTGCCTTGTTTCATTTAGTGCCTCAAATATTTCAGCAGTGAGGTCAGAACAGGCTTTAACTTACTTGTGGAGTTATTCGATGCTGACTTTTCTGTGAGGCCTTGGGGTCTTGCTTGGTCCTTTAAAGACTTATGACTCAAGATAAAATAACAATCCCCATTTTCAAACTTGTAAAAGTGTGAACCCAAATTTTATCATGGTTGCAGCTGAGGCCATAGTCTCAATAAGTCAAATTAATTTATCAGATCTTAACACCAGCGAAACTCGGGTCTGCAGGCGCAAGCACCCCTCTCTGGTCTCCAGGTGTGTACCGTAGCTGGTTCTGTGCTATGCAGGGTGGTTATATTCTGCTTGTATTTAAGGGAGCATTAAAAGGGACAATTTCTACCTAGCTCTACTTCAAAATCTGTAAAATCTTCCTATGTTCTTTCTCTTAAGGATGCTCAGGTGGCTGTTTGCTCTGTACCTGTCCCTCAGACAACCCCAAAGTAATGTACAGAGGGAAGAAGGGAGAGAGAAAGAAGGAAAGGAGGAGGGGGGCAAGAAAGAGCAGCTCATTTTCCACTCTAGCACAGACACCTGAGGGTAGAAGTCAGCATCTTTTTGACAGTACAAGAACTTGGTAATTTAAAACAGGAAGCAAAAGAATTGCCGTGACCAAATAACTTTGCCTTGATCTCCTCATCAGAAAGTCAATGCCTTTAAAGTAAACTGAAACTTCTTGATGGAGTTTATTTGGATGTTAGTTGCTCCTCACCTCATTAGATGAGCAGTATTTCAGCAATGTGACAAAAGATTTGATCAGGTTGTAGAATGCATTGAAGCTAATTTTGGGGGAATAGTAGTTTGGTCTGCAAGCGCCTCCTTTTGTTTTTTGTTGTGAGCTTTACAGACTTGTGTTTCACTATTCAAATACCCTTTACTGCAGAGTTTATTCTACTTAAATACACTATGTGTATTGGGGTTTGTTTCTTGTTATGTTGTAAGCTCCACCGGACCAGCAAGAGGTCAGATTGCTTGGGGTGCCCAACTATGGCTGAGGCGAGGGTGGTTTCGAGGGGGTGTCAGTGCCTTTGCATGTGTGGGGAAGGCAGGGGAGAAAGATATGTTTGGTCCTTGGAACAGACTGAGGAAAGTAACTTGTTGCTAAACTAATGATACTTATCATCAAACAACCTTTTTACGCCTAAGCCCTGATATATAATGTTCTCCAAGGCTGGCTTTCATAGGCAGGACTGCTGTAAATTGGTCCCACTTGCTGAGAGATCATCTGAGAAATAAGTGTTTTGGTTTGTTTTGTTGGTGGTTTTTTTTTTTTTCCTTCCTCTTTCTCCCTTCCTCTATCTCCACCTTTGTTTTCCTCCCTTTTCTCTGGGGTCCAGTGCCAGTATCCTCTGTGGTCCTGACCATTAGGAGTTCCCCTTCTCAATACACTGAGGAAGATGAAGTACACTGCTGGATTTTTGATGCACAGTGTCTGCAGCAGCTTGTGCTGGTAACACCATCTCCCAGCAACTGCATTTCAGCTCCACTTGCTCATGTCTTTGCTGGTTTCAGCTATGTTGTTTCACAGTCAAAAAGCATGATAAGCCCTGAGAAAATGGTGTCCCAGGGAGCAGCCCAAGCTTTTGCCCCATTTGGTAGTTGAGTGGTTTTGATTTAGAATTCCCTTTCTTGCTCAGTCTGCTGGTTTGCTCACTGGGGCGTGCTGGATTAGACCCTGGTCAGTTTGCTAGTTTGGGGGGTTTAACCCATAAGGAAGGTGGGAGTGCAGAACAAAGCCACACTGCAAATCTCATGATCCTCATCCTGCAATGAAATTCATTTAGACAATGTCACCAGACTACTTTTTAGAGTTGTTCATCTTACCCTGAAGAGTAAATTTCTATAGGAAAGTAATTTATGATCTGGGAGGGCTGTTACTTACAAGCTAGTAAAATAACTTTAGCTGGACTTTTACTACCTTCAACAGCAAGCATCCATGCTGAAGCCAGGAATGTGTATTTTCTTGCTAGCTGTGATACAGCATGATCTATAACAGAGCCACACGGCTTTTTGGCTTGCATTCATCTTGTTTCCATGCAGTGTGTTTAAAAAGAAATAAGTGATCTCTACTTGCAGTGTTTACAGTCAAGTCACGTTGTTTCAGCAAGTGCATGTGCTTTCCATAATTCATGCATGGGTAGGATCAGGGTTGTTCCTAGCATAACTTGGGCACACTGCTTCAGATGTGTTTCCCCAGCTTTAGCTGTCCAGATATTAGCTGTCTCCTCCATGTTAATAATCCAGGATCCTTCCATCCAGGTGGCATGAATTGCCCTTTCAAGACAGTTTGTTCTTCTTGTTGATGGCAAGTGAGGTTGGACTTGGTGCTTAATCTTTAGACCACTAAAAAAAGGTAATCACAAGTGTACTGTATTATAACCCTCACAGTTATATATGCATCCTTCACTGCAGAGAGACTCCTACCTGATTGTGCCTCACAAACTAAATACTGTTAACTATCGGCTTTGGCATGGAAATGGATTACTGACAGGTGGCTGAGTCTGGGTCTCATCATGCATATTCCCCAGGTAATTAAAGCCAGAGAAGCACAGAAAGACTGGGCCAAGCCTTCTGTAAGAATAATGTAAATAAAAAAAAAGACTGAGGCCCATGCTGGTGCCACTCTGATAGCAGAGCAGAATTGGGCCCATGTCAGCAAGTTTTAGCTGCAATTTTCTTGGGTCTTTCATTGGGTCTTTCTAACCTTTAGATGAAGAAAGCTGGTTTACCCTTTACCATATTCAGCACAAGAGAAGATCTGCATGACAAATATTTGAGAATGTTCTAGTCAGAAATTAGAATCCAGATTACTTCTTTTATACAATGACTTGTGACCTCTCTTCCAGTCCACAATGTGTATGTGGGAGTATACAGCAACAGATATCACTTTAATTCTAGCCACAAGTAGCCAAAGCCACTGGATTTTGCATATGCATAGGTAAGGCAAATCAAAGCCCTTTGCACTCATCTATCATGTCTGAAGGAAATGCAAAATTTGTTAACCTTTATGTTCAGGAGCTGCTGGTTGTGTCCTGAAATCCACTGCGTTTGTGATTATGCCCTCAAAAATAAAGTGTTGAGAAGCTACATGCCCTCCTGCTGCAAAAGCCTGCATTAGGCTGTGAGCATGTTTTGGTCATTATGAATTCAAAAACTGGGAGAGATGAAAGCAAAAATGAATGTGTAGGGAAAGCCCCAGCAGAGTGGCCTTCAAATCCTGCTGAGAAGTGCTCAAAAAACCAAGGCTTCATGGTTAGGTTCAGACCAGGAACCTCAAAAAGTGGAATGGATGATGGAGAAAAATGGCTAGTGTCTCTAAGGGAAAGATTTGCTCCAGTTTCTACTCTAGTGCAAGAGATCTGGACTTCCCAGGTGGAAGGGAGATAAAGAAGAGTAGAGATATGTGGGTTGTGCTTTCCATGTATATTTTTAATTATGGCACATCTATCATTCTCAGCACTGCCTTGAGCAAAGAAAGATAAAACAGCAAAAGCAATAGCAAGATTTCCACACATGTAGCCAGTCTCAAAATCAATGGGAGTTTGGTATCTGAATACCTTTAAAAAGCTGATCACCATTTCCCTGAGGCTCCCTGTGAATATCACAACCTTAAATCCTAGTGGATATACTGATGTTGCTTAGCCTGTGGAAGGCAGAGGTTGCAGTCAGGACAGCATTTGGTTTGTAATGTGAAGGGCTAAAAAAAGTGTTCCCTTTAAGGTTGGCCATCTTAAAGCTGCATATTCTTATTCTTCAGCATCTCATTGGTTACAGGTAGCATTTCACCATTTACCAGCAGTCAATGAGAAGAATTTGGTGACTCTCTAGAAATGCATTCTAGTAAATGTTCAATACCCCTCACACATTTAAATATTCCATGGGGGAAAATACAAACCTTTACTAAGTCTTGGTAGGAGAGCAGGAACAAAAGGATGCTGTTTACATTTACTCTTTTGCATACAAATGGAACTAATAAATATTCAGATAAATTAAAACCCCAGTTTCCACTGAAGATGAGGATTCTGCTGAGGTCTTGCTATGTGGTGGATGTGAATGAAGAATCTCACCGTGCCTCCCTTCCCATCCTGCCCAGGTGGCACTTCAGCACGTGCTTATCTTGCTGCTGCGCATAGGAGGCAGCTTGCCCAAGGTTAGGTTACACGAGTGACTTGCTTAGCCAAGGTGACTCTTCTCATCTGCTACATATCAGAGGGTTATAAATAACAAAGCAACCTCTGTTTGATCAGGCAGGGGAAGCTGACAGCCCCCTCCCTCATTTGGGATGCTGAAACGATTACACACAGGAGGAAGCCTGCAAGTGCTTGTGTCTATACTGCAGACAGGGCGTGGGTTGGTCTTTGCTCCTCTTTAATTGGAGTTTATTAGTAAAGCAATCCCATTTTTCTGTTCCTGGAAAATCTGGGCTGTCAAAGCCTAATTCCTATGGCCTATCAAGTGTGAGATATGTTTACCAAGTCCCTCCAGGATTAGCTGGGTTGCTATCAAAACCAAGGAGTATATTTCTATCAATGAACACCACTATGACAAGGTCTGTCCCCTGAGACAAATGGCCTGTTCCATGGAAGCTTTAAATAGGAGCAATAATGGTAGTGAGCAGCACTGAGTTGAATAATTAGATTGTTCTTCATAAATCCTCAAGTGAAGACTTCCAAGCAGGTCCATTATGTGTGTCGTATGTTAGCACTGAGCTTTATGTGGTGTGGACACTGCTCTGCGCCAGGCTGCAGTGATGGGTGAGTAAATCACCAAAGATTGGGACAAGAGGAAAACAGCTCTTTCCTCTCCTGCCTTTTTCCCCATAGATATCATCTGCTCTGAACTGCAAGTGCCCATATTATTTATTTGATTGCTCGAAGAGTTTTCTAGAGGACTAACTGGAGTAATTTCTGAATATTTATGTTTTGTTTGTTTATATTCAGAGACTGGAAAATACACATATTTTGTTCACATCCCCAGACTGGTTCATTTGCTGATGCACTTTAAACATCCTTGAAGATCCATTGAGAGGTAACTTCTTCCTCAAAGGGATGCAGTCATATAATAGAGCTCAATATTATCTCCTCATATCCTTGGTGGGATTTCCTCTTGCCAACTGAGTACTTACCTCTTCTTACAAAAAAACCCCACAACTTTCTCCTATCTCCCATTTCAATTATTCAGGTTTTCTCTCTTTCTTGTCTCAGTTACTAAAAGAAATCTCAGATGAGCAAATGTCATCTAACCCTAGCCCTGATGGGTAATTTTTAGACATTTTGAAGGCAATCCTGGAAGACAGCAGTGTTTGCAGGAAGGGACTCGCACCCACCCGATGCATGATGTGTGTGCATGTTCAGGCAAGCACTTCTGGTAGACCCAGATGCATTCTGTTCACTTAGAAACACATTTGTCAGACATGGTTAAATAATGCTGGTAAGAAGAACAAGAGATCATGTTATTCCCCTGAGAACAGTATATACACCTAACTATTTTGTCTGCCAGTAAGAATCTTTTGTCAGTGTAAGGCTTATAGGAGCTGACTGGCAAGGGAAGCCCTGATGATAAATAAAGTATCCCTATGCCATGTCCCATGACTCTGCATCTGAGCAACTGCAGTGCTCTTTCCAGATACTTCAGCTATGTGACATCTACTTTTGGACCAGGCCCTTTGTTCTAGGTACGTTTTGAGGTCCCAGGAGGGGCATATCATACAGTAGGGCCAGGAACAAACACTAGCCATGAGCCAGCTGCTGATCATAGATTCATAGAATAGTTAGGGTTGGAAAGGACCTTAAGATCATCCAGTTCCAACCCCCCTGCCATAAGCAGGGACACCTCACACTAAACCATGTCACCCAAGGCTTCATCCAACCTGGCCTTGAACACCGCCAGGGATGGAGCACTCACAACCTCCCTGGGCAACCCATTTCAGCATCTCACCACAATAACAGTTAAGAATTTCTTCCTTAGATCCAATCCAAACCTCCCCTGTTTAAGTTTGAACCTGTTACCCCTTGTGCTGATAAAGCGCATGGCCAGCTGACAGGTTCTTCATCTTGCACACAAGTGTTAGGATGAGGTCTGGGATTGGTGTAATCCAGCAGCTCCACTGTGACATGGTACTGACAATTTTGCTGCTAGGTCATCCCTTAAACTTGTTTCTAATGAAAAAATATCTCCAGTGTCAAAACACTGCCAGGATAAGCAGTGTTAAGCATTTTACAAGACAATTCAGGTGATAAATATTAGGGTAATAGAAAAATATTGTCCATATTTGTTTAAAGGTGTGCTGTGCTTTCCTTTCTGATTAGCATAAGAAACTCCTTGCCAGCCTATAAAAATAAAGAGACTGTGAGAACTTTTAAAGGCACATTCCTCCTCACATCATAAGAGCCTGAATTCCAGGAATTTCCTATCCATAAGAAGTTTGCATTCCTGGGACTCCATTGAACATAACATTTCTTGGTGCTGCAGCAGAAGCCAGCCCTGCTCTTTTCTGCTGTGCTTGGACAGCCCAATGTGGGTTGCAGAGTTTCTTAGTTGGACCCTGAGTTTCTTATTTGGACCCTGAGCTGCAAGTGCTGAGCACAGCCAAGAGTCAGGCCACATCCATCCAAAGGTGGATTTTTGTGTGATGCCTGGCAACTTATGTATGACCTTTGTTTCTAAGATCTGGCTTTTCTTTAGGCTTGTTCTGCTTTGAGCTGAGCTGCCCCCAGGCAAGCAGGCTTTGTGCCCATCATGCAGAGCCAGCAGCGAGGATGTCTTCCAGTGAGTCTGTCTATGTGGTCTGAGAAGGAATCAAGTGGCATTTAGCTCTTGGGCCCAGTAGTAATTCAGATGAATTCACTAGTTATCTCTCACCCCCCAAAAAGCAGTATGAGATATTTTAACATTGCAGGTTCTGACCTGGATGTTGGTTTAGGAGAGGACAGGTCTGGGCAGATCTGGGGACTCTGGTCCCACTAAAGGCAGTTCAGAGTAAAATCCACAAATCCTGCACTGAAAGCAACTTACAGTCTATAAAAACAGAGTTAGGTCTTTTTAACAGGGCCGAGGCAGGTAAAACTGGTCCCAGTTTGGAGACAGGACTGAGTCATCAGCCCTACTCCTTGTTGCACCCTGTGCTTCTGGCAGAGAGCTGCTGATCTGTAATGTAGCTGGACTGAGACACCCAGGACACTCAAAGGAAATGGGAAATGTATCCACGGACATTAGATGATTCAGGGTTTGCTGGCAGCTGAACAGAAGTTTTCTGGATTTCAGTTTTTAACTTGGGCAGCTTTATTCCACCCTGTTCCCACGGTGGGCACCTCCATCCTCTTATGAGTCTGACCTTAGTGCTACGTTAGCGCATGGCATTAATGGCACTTGCTTACCTCGGAGGCACACTGAGGAGTTAAATACACAGTCTCAGAATCAGAGCACTTCAGTCACAGGGCTATGTACAAGTCTTAGATGCATTGATTTCATCTGCCTAAAGGTAAGGTTCAATTTTCAGAAGGCTCTAGGAAGTACCTTCCTAAACCAAAAGCTGGTTCAGCACTGTCTGATTTCAGTCTTGCTGCATGCATTTGCTGGCTGGTCTGATGCCAGGCTCCTTCCCAGTGCTGATATCCCTTATGAAAATAAAACATTTTTGCATGCATCAAAAAGCCTCTCAAGATCACAAAATATTTGCTGTGAAAACATAAGGTGCTTTTTGCTCTCCAGAGGTTTCTTTATAAGCCTAAAACATATCAGGCCCAAAAATGCTTGTAGATTGTCTGAATTTCCTAAAGCAGGTTTAATAAATAAAGACTCAAGACTGAAAACACTGTTTGCAGTAAGATTTCTCATTACATTTTATGCTTATTTCAGCCTTATGAGGATATGCTGGTTTAACTCCTTTCTGATACTGTTTCTTAATATAACCAGATTTTCTAGATTAACAAGGTATATGATATGAAAACCTGGAATGAGATTTGCAGAAAATCTGTTATTTACACTAGATAATAGACATTAAACCAAGACAAAAGAAATTCACTGTCACGATAACAAATCCAGTTTTAAATCCATTTTCAAAGCAATCAAATCACCACAGAAGCTCAATGACAAATGTACAACAATAATGTATATTTATGTAGTAACTTTCATCCCAAAGAATCCAGAACCTTCAAAAATATCAATGTAGGAGTGGATCTGGGGTGAAGGCATCCCAGTGAGTGACTGGGGTTTCATAGCAGCACTGGCAAGGTCACTGTAACAAATCTAACAAATTTGACTCCTCTTAAAAGACCCCTGGCATTGCAGGAGATGAGAGTTATGCTTCCAGGCAGACTGCTGTGCCCATGGACAGCATGCACGTGGATGAGATGTGAACTTTGCCTCTCTTTGCAAAGGGCCAAACAACAAGAAAAAAAGGCAGTTTCCCCTCTTAAGGGCATAAACAGGATGAAAATGCTGCTTCAGCCTGGGGTTGTCCTGCTACCTGAGGCTGCTCTGCACTCTGGGTGCACAATCACAGTAGTTTTGCAAGGGGATTTTTAAATGTCTTTTGAAAAACAGCAGTATTTTTGCTAAATGTTAATGGAAGCTTGACTTGTCAGCTTGAGCTGCAGAACAGTGCTTATAGTAATGACTTATGTATTAAATACAGCTGATCTGTTATTTTTATTATCTTGATGTGGTTTTGATGTTTGGTTTTCTTAAGAACAGCAGCCAAGTGGCACTGAAACCAGCTTTGAACATGTGCATATGTGCATGCCTTAACAAACATGACTCATGTATGATGTTTTAGTCAGGGCTCTGAATAATCAGGCGTAAGTAATAAGCAGTGCTTCCTGGGATGTCATCACTCCATCAGTTTCAATATGATGGAGTCATCTGTAGCCAGAGTCATTGCTTCTGACAAGGTTTTGTGTATTACTGTAGGAATTTTTTTGTCTTATCTGTGGAAAATTGATCCATACAGTCTCTTTAGAGACATCAAATATTAATTTTGCCTATTCATTCAATGTAATTAGCAGGTGTGATTAATCAATTAATCAATTTGTGATTTCTATCTGTGCCACAAACAGCTTGCTGTGCTAGGCAGGGACACTGCGAGCAGCAATCCCACAAACACCTCTTGATTCCCCATAGCAGTGGCTCTTCCTGACCCCACACTGAGATCTCCAGCCACTGAGGTCTGGTGCCAACACTTTTGATGCTCAAATTACCTGGAGGGCACAGCAACATCAGCAAAGCCTTTGGATGAGCTCCAGAAGTGGGGCTAGATTGCGTGGAAAGTTGGGAATCTGGATCACATTGCACAAGGGAATGAGCACCCTTGGGTGTTCCCATTCCCTGAAGTACTTATTTGGGGGCAGTGGGAGGGGTATGACCATGGATATTACAGGCAAAGCAGGGAGACATATCCCTGTGCTAAACTGCAAGGTATGAGGCTCTGCATTTCCAAGTGATAGGTGGTGAGGACCCAACAGAGCAGTGTGACAGGACCTTGGGATTTGCTCTAGCCAAGGCAGGGGGTTGAACCAGTGCATATACAGAAGCCTTCAAATCAGGATAGTCCAGAGTTTGTTGAGAAGGCCCAAAGATCTTCATAAGGTCCAGACTTTGAGAGGGCATGCTGAGGGACATTACCACAGTCTCCAGCTTGCACAGGGTTTCTTCCAACACTGTGGTAACTTCTGCTCTGCATTTTAGTACAAGTGGCTTGACCGAGGTGGTGGGTTACACAGCTCAAGTCTGTCTAAGTAAGTCTTCTCTGAATCACTGCCTCTCTTTTGGTGTCACATTTTAGACCATGTCTATCCTACCCTACTTTTCTTCTCTTCTTTACCCTTACTGTTGGGAGTCTACATATCTTGTGCTTTGACCAGCATCACCCTGGAGAACCTGGACCAAACTGTACATCTGTCAAGATAAGGTATGTGTGTAATCCAGGAGTAACCAGACTGATGCCATGTGCTGACAACCCTTGAGTCTGCCTTAAATCCTTTTCCTGTTCTATGATCTTCTAGTTCAGCAAACCCTACCACTGTAATATAAATCCCTCTGGCCAGACTGACCTTACCCTGGCCTAGGGTGGGGTGCTTTTTTCTCATTTATTGGGCTCATTGGGCCTGATTTCATTCCTGTGCATTGCATGCTTTGCTGACCCTGGAAGATTTGATGTTCCACAAAGACAAATGCCCCCCAGAAGATGAACTGGTATTGGTTTCGGTGTGATTTTTGGATTAGAACTGCCAAGGGTAGCAGTTCCCTCAGAATAGTTTTTTCCATGGAGTAAAAGGTATGAGTCTCCATCTGATGCCTTGAGCTATCATCATAATAACCTCAAATATAGCTGTCTTCACCACATCACCGTCCTCCTCTCTGACCCATAAAGTTTTACCATTACAACCTGCCCTTAATCACCTAACCATTTCCTTAGTCTTTCAAGGACAATGGTTTTTATGCCATACTTGCTAACCTTATGTATTAGTCTACCATCCTGGGCTGCGCTTAAATGTCTTTTCTGAAATCTATGTGGATTAGCTCCATTGCTTCACTCCTGCCTGTTTTTCATGTTAGGTCCTAAAGCAAATTCTCCCAGATTTATCAGACAAGATTTACCCTTTATGGAGTTGGGCAGATACATTTTATCAGTTGAAGTTTCTCCAAATGTTGGGTGATCTCATCGCTGCTAACATCTCTAAAAATCACATTCTGCAGGTTCAGGGCCAGAATCTGAGCTATTGGGAGTGAGTGTATGTGTGCATCAGTTTTTACAAGCATTCACATTGTCTGATAATCTCCTGCAAATATGTCTTGTTTCTGCCTATCTGTTCTTGTAGATACTCAGAGATCTTTGCTTTATATCAGTTTCTATTTACCTCTTCTTTTTATCTTCAAGAAACAACTTGAAACCTCTGTTATTTGGCACTTAATCTCTCCTGCTGTTCCATTAAGCAGCATGGGCTAAGAGTACTCCTTTCGCACTCAGCCCTGCCTCCTTCTCAGTGGTATGAGCTTGCTTTGGTGATTATTCATGCTCTCAGCTCTTCCCTGCTTGGCTGTCACATGAAACTTTCCTTCTGTGTCTGTCATCTTACCTGCAGGTTCCCCCACAAGTACCAGACAAGGGAAATAATTGAATTTTCTTCATTTCAGTCCCTCTCCCTGTGTTATTAAGCTTTCTTGACCACTTCTCAGTGGTCCAGAGGTCTCCCTGTTAATCTTGTCTCCATTCCATATTTGAAAGAAATCTTTTATTGTTTTTATTCACCCCATGGGCAGTTCTTCTCTCTCTGTCATATTTGGTTTCCTAATCAGCTTTTCACATCTTTTCAGCTTTGCTTTATAATCCCTTTCATCCCCTTAATATTTGCCTTCTTACCCATGTCACCTGCCTCTCTCCTCTCTCCGATAGCTTTTATGACTTCCTCAGTCATCAGCCTTCATCGGAAACAGCGCTCGCCCATCCCTGCTTGACAGAGATCACTGTTTCCAAGTGCTACACTCATTTCCTGAGTTCGAGTTGCTGTATGTAAACGAGGGCTCAGTGAATAGGCACCAGTGCCTCTTATATTGACTTTTATTTCTTTCTTGCTGCTGTTTGCTCATGAGCAAATGGCAGTATTCTCACATGCACTCATTGCTCCAATTTGCTTCTGAGTAGCTCAGTGATTTTATCTTTTTTTCTTTTTCCTTTGCAAATGAAAGCCACCCCAAAGCAGAGAGCTGACATACAGACTGCCAGGGACTCATAAAAAAGGTGTCATAATCTTTCTAAGGGGACTTTAAATATAGTGGGGCTGTAGCTGGCCCATCCTGCTCACAGAACAGCACTAAAATACCCTTTGTTGTTAACACATCTCAAAACTCTCACAAAGAAAGTCAGTGGTGCCAAACTAAGCACAGAAAGGGAAGCAGTGAGAGTTAAATGACTTGCCTAAGGCCGTCCAGCAGGTAAGTGACAGAGAAGAAAACAGACTCTGCTCTTCTACCCAGAACTGTGTCCACTGAGCCAGGATAATTCCTGGCAAAGCAGCAACAGTGAGACCATAGAATCAGATCATTACTCATTTGGTTTTATTTGTTCCAGCACTAGGTGATGAAATGCAAATGGTACAGGCAGATGTGCAATTTCAAGTCCTCTGTGTGCAAAGACTCAAATATCAGTGCAGGATTTTCTCTGCCACTGTAGAACAGGGCTTCTAAAGCTTCACTGGGGCATGGAAAAGGGTATTCAATGGGCTTATATGCCCAGGGAAACATGGATTTGTAGAAATTTCTTTCACAAGCAGCTTTGCTCAATTACAGTGTGAAAAAATAGATACTTACATGCATGCATATAAATATACATATATATGTTTTAGGCAGTATAGGTTCCCGTCTCTGTTATAGTCTGTTAATCTTCAGGCTGAGGAACTGGGGAGGAGGAAAGAGGCAAAACAGGAGGAGGACCCAGAGACGTCTGTCCTGCCCAGCACCCAGCCCAGATGCACATATCTGACAGCCCCTCTGCAGGGAGAGGGCTACAGGGAGGCTGGGGACAGAGGCACATCCAGCTGTTAGCATGGGTGTCCTCTCCCTCACCAAACCCTCTTGACCAGCAGTGAGCAACAGGCTCGACAGCAAGACCTTCAGTGGTGCTCAGCCAGCAAAGTGCAGGTTTTTAATATATATTTAAAAGAAAGAGTTGGCACGAAGGGAGGTAAGAAATGAACTGTGAGTGTGAGAACAAGAATAAAACCATGCCTTTGTTCCTCCTAATGCTCTTTCCCCTGCTTCGTGGTGATTAGGGCTGGTCAAAAACTTCTTCGTGGTATTTGCATTTTTGACAGAGCATTTTTAGCTTGCTTACTATGTTTTCAGGCTCTTTTTTTCACAGAACAGAACACTCCTAAGTCCATAGTTAAAATTTAAAAGCATGTTTCTTTTTCTTCAACAAAATCGTTTTGCAATCCAAAAGAAGATTCTTCAAGAAAAGATACTAATTAACATTTTATTGTTATAATTATTCCCTTCATATTCCCTCTGCTGTACAGGTCCTCTCTTTCATCATTCATTACAGTGGTGTAACTATACAACAGGGCATGTGTACAAGAAAAAGACAAAGCTGAAGGCTTAATTCAGCATCGTGAGCATGATGAAAGGAACAAAGGATGATGCAGCTATGCCCTGATCCTGCAAATACTTATGTACATGGATAACTTCACTGCCAGGAGTATTCCTGCTTGCAGTAACTGTGTGCTAAAGTGTCAGCAGACTTTAAGTCATAGGGCCTGATTTAAGCTCTGCCGGAGTCAGTGCACAAACTCTGACACGTTTCAGCAGGGACTTTGCCAATACTTACTTAGGGAAGCATTTTAGCACTGCTGAGTTTACTTGCAACCTAATCCTGAGCATGCACAGGCTTTCCTGGGCTCAGAGCACATGCTCCTGCTACTAGACCTGACAGTGATTGATGACTTGATTCATCGGCATTCTGTAAAATTACCTCTCACGGGCAGTGCCAGGTGGATCAGCACAGCTCAGCACAGCATTGCCTGCAGCAGGGTTGGGCCAGAAACCAGGCATCTTGGTGTCCATGGAGCATGGATGCCCAGGGATGCTGCCTGCAGAACTGGCTGCCTTCCATGGGAACACAGGGCGCTGCTGGGTTTGTCCTGGTTGTCTGTAGAAATGATGTCTCTGGTGAAGGAATCTCGCAGGGATGACACTACCATGCCAGATAGGCATTTTTCAACCCTGTGGGGAACATCTCTACACTTCAATTAGACCCTTAATTGGGCTATTTGCAGGGTAAGACTCAAGAGAGCTGAACACCTATTTCCTTGCAGTTTAACTACCACCAAATCTAAAGACTTAGTTTGTCCCTTAAATAGGAGCAAATACATAGTGTGTCCACAAAATTTGTCACAATGAATTGCCTAATATTTCCCTGACACAGTAATGGTAGTGTGATCAAACTGTGGTATAAGGTATATTCAATTATAGTTGAGGTTTGATCCCATAATTTTTTTAAAAAAGTGAATTTTTGGACAAAACAGTGAAAATTTCCTCCAACTACTTCTAAAGCAAAGGGCTATCTGAATTTTCAGGCCAAATGTGATAAACCAAATTCTCTTTGTTTAAATTCTCCTTCAAGTTTCAATATGTGCAATCCCAGTATAGTATTATAATCTCAGTGTTTCAGTGATATAAAGTTCTATGGGAATAAGAAAAGCAACATTAGGTCTATCCTTAAAACTAAACCAGTATGTATACCTAGCTTAAAGGGGATACCTGGAAGTATTAGCCCCAGATTCAAAGCTTGCTTTAAAGCCACTGCTGTTGCAGGGCTGAACTTCAGCTGGAGCCCCAGCTTGCCCTCCAGCTGTTGGTGAAAAGTAGATGATCAGTGCCTGCCAGGCAGTGCTGCAGGAGGCTTGTCAGCAGCAGTGTTAAACTGAGGAGAGAAACATTCCCTTCAGGGTCAGCATCCCTCACCTGTACCAAACCAACCCACAAATAGCAAATCACATCAGATTAAAAATCAATCAATCAATCAATCAATCAATCAGACAAACAAACAAAACTATGTGACTACTGCAGCAAGAGCCTTATGTTGAACTCTTCAGTGATCTCTGGGTGTAATACTGCTTCCTGGTCCTACCCCATAGGAGACAAAACTGTGAATATAACCCTAAACCTGAGCTTTGACCCTTAGGTGAGGCCTTTCTTTTGGATTATTCCATCAAGTATTGTCAAAGCCAAAATTAGTATAGCTATGTGGACCTTGTAAGTAACTTCCTCAGTGAAGCTGAGAGGCTGTTTTTTATGATTCTTCAGTAAGCCAGACTAACCATGCATCTAAAGTTATCCCAAAGGCAAATTATCTTTACGATCAAGGGACTTCATTTGGTCTGGGCAGCTTTCCATTAGGGCCTTATAGTGAAAGCTACCGCAACATCCAACTTCTCTGCAGGGTGACTGGACACAAGCAATAAATGCCTGAGACTGGTGTTTGGCCTGATTTTCATCTCCTGGCTCCTGGTTGAAATAAATGTGCTGTCACATGATACGAATATCCCATGAGACTTATGTATTATTATATCCAACTTGAAAATTAACTCTAATGTGAGTTGCACAGAACACCAATGAAAGCAACCATTAATTGTTAATATAAACTATTAATGAAACACCAGGATGAAGGTCAAAGTGCATGACTGAAACCTCCCAGCAAATGAAAGGATTATTTTGCCTCTTACTGAGCATAACTATCATCTAAATTTCATTGGCTTTCTGATCAAACCACTTCCCTCTGCACCGACCTGTTCCACCACTGCGGTAAATCTGCTCCCCAGACCTGGTATTTGCTTTTTGTTGCCCACCAAGTTTTTTATTAGCATCCTGGGAGTCTGCAAGGAGCAGAGAGCTGGCACCCTTCTGCCTTTGTTCCTATGGGAGCTTTTCTCCCCCACTTCCATTGTTGATTATTCACAATACATTTGCATTGACCTGGGTCCCCATAAATTATCCTGTTTGCTACTAGTACATTCTTTAACTGTCCCGATTCACATTTTGCAGGTCCATGATGTGATAGACACACCTGAGGGCATGCCTCCTGGAATGAGAGCAGGCCTCTTCCCATGTTACACAGATCAAAATATTAGGGAGATGACAAGGTAGGGAGAAGTTTTGGAATGACTGCCAATCAGTTTTCCTTACCTCCTGCCCAATGTGACCAACCTCACCCAGCAGTTTTATTTCAGTATTTCTCATACAGGCATGGGCTGCTCAGATACTTTCTGCCAAATATTGTTATTAATTTATTTTATTTTATTTTACATACACACAAAAATTTTTTCCTCAGAAAATACTGTCTTTCTTTTTCCATGAGAAACAGAAATCCTGGAAAATTAAAAACAGGCTAGATCCTAGGACACAAATATTCTATTTCTGACAAACCCTAAAAAAATCTTTAGGTGTGCAAGAAACCAGCTTTCTGTCAGTGTTCACTGCTTTGAGGAAATTTCAGAAGTACTGATCTGACCCAAGATATCTTAGGAGCAACATCTCTGCCTCAAAAGTTCGCTGCTACCATCCATGCCTAAGCTGCCAAGTTTTCTTGGAGGTACAGATTAACTCCTGGACTTTGCCTTTATTCTGTCTACTTGTTCTGTGCCCTGCTTAAGAGGAGTGCATTGGCAGTAGAGCATTTGGCTCTGTGGCCACCTAACAGTGATTGCCTGAGGCATGGGGATTGCCTGGGACAGGATGATGCCATGCTGAGAAGGCTGAACTCAGAAAGGTCACCCACAAACCCTGCCGAACCAGGCTGAGACAAGAGCTTCCAGGCTTGAGAGTTTTGAGTTGCAGCAGTGAACACCTATGGATTTAGATGTGGTTAAGTCCTTTTCTGAGCTTTCTGAGACAGAAAAGTAGCTGGGAACTGCAGATGTAGGTGTTGCTCTTGGCCTGTGTCACATGAGACCCAGTGGTAGGTAGACCTGTGCTGGAAAGTGGTTGTATGAAGTCCAAACTCTTAGTAAATAGAAGTCCCCATGCCTGAGATTTATTGAGCCAGCTAGTGTTGATGGTTATGTTGAAGAGGACTTCAGTTGGGCCTGCTGACCTAATTTCAGTAAGTGATTTTATGTGAATGGGCTGCTCAGAGTCCTGTGTTTCTGTTTGCAGGTTGACTGTAGATTCACCTGATTTTCCATGAAGAGCATGACCCCTCTACATGGATCTTTCTTAGTTTGGTTTCTTTTCTTTTCTTTTTTTTTTTTTTTTTTTT